>JAMYCR010000064.1:0-88044 GCA_028830335.1 Eucera pruinosa | reverse complement strand
GTCAGGTCAGTCAGTCAGGTCAGTCAGTCAGGTCAGTCAGTCAGGTCAGTCAGTCAGGTCAGTCAGACAGGTCAGTCAGTCAGGTCAGTCCGTCAGGTCAGGTCAGTCAGGTCAGTCAGTCAGGTCAGTCAGTCAGGTCAGTCAGTCAGGTCAGTCAGTCACGTAAGTCAGTCAGGTCAGTCAGTCAGGTCAGTCAGTCAGGTCAGTCAGCCAGTCAGGTCAGCCAGTCAGGTCAGTCAGTCAGGTCAGTTGGGTCAGTCAGTCAGGTCAGGCAGTCAGGTCAGTCAGTCAGGTCAGTCAGTCAGGTCAGTCAGTCAGTCAGTCAGTCAGGTCAGTCAGTCAGGTCAGTCAGTCAGGTCAGTCAGTCAGGTCAGTCAGTCAGGGCAGTCAGTCAGGTCAGTCAGTCAGGTCAGTCAGTCAGGTCAGTCAGTCAGGCAGTCAGTCAGTCAGGTCAGTCAGTCAGGTCAGTCAGTCAGGTCAGTCAGTCAGGTCAGTCAGTCAGGTCAGTCAGTCAGGTCAGTCAGTCAGGTCAGTCAGTCAGGTCAGTCAGTCAGGTCAGTCAGTCAGGTCAGTCAGTCAGGTCAGTCAGTCAGGTCAGTCAGTCAGGCAGTCAGTCAGGTCAGTCAGTCAGGTCAGTCAGTCAGGTCAGTCAGTCAGGTCAGTCAGTCAGGTCAGTCAGTCAGGTCAGTCAGTCAGGTCAGTCAGTCAGGTCAGTCAGTCAGGTCAGTCAGTCAGGTCAGCAGTCAGGTCAGTCAGTCAGGTCAGTCAGTCAGGCAGTCAGTCAGGTCAGTCAGTCAGGTCAGTCAGTCAGGTCAGTCAGTCAGGTCAGTCAGTCAGGTCAGTCAGTCAGGTCAGTCAGTCAGGTCAGTCAGTCAGGTCAGTCAGTCAGGTCAGTCAGTCAGGTCAGTCACTCAGTCAGGTCAGTCAGTCAGGTCAGTCAGTCAGGTCAGTCAGTCAGGTCAGTCAGTCAGGTCAGTCAGTCAGGTCAGTCAGTCAGGTCAGTCAGTCAGGTCAGTCAGTCAGGTCAGTCAGTCAGGTCAGTCAGTCAGGTCAGGTCAGTCAGGTCAGTCAGTCAGGTCAGTCAGTCAGGTCAGTCAGTCAGGTCAGTCAGTCAGGTCAGTCAGTCAGGTCAGTCAGTCAGGTCAGTCAGTCAGGTCAGTCAGTCAGGTCAGTCAGTCAGGTCAGTCAGTCAGGTCAGTCAGTAGGTCAGTCAGTCAGGTCAGTCAGTCAGGTCAGTCAGTCAGGTCAGTCAGTCAGGGGGCAGTCGGTCGGGTCAGTCAGTCGGGGCAGTCAGTCAGGGCAGTCAGTCAGGTGGGTGAGTCAGGTCAGTCAGTCAGGTCAGTCAGTCAGGTCAGTCAGTCAGGTCAGTCAGTCAGGTCAGTCAGTCAGGTCAGTCAGGTCAGTCAGTCAGGTCAGTCAGTCAGGTCAGTCAGTCAGGTCAGTCAGTCAGGTCAGTCAGTCAGGTCAGTCAGTCAGGTCAGTCCGTCAGGTCAGTCAGTCAGGTCAGTCAGTCAGGTCAGTCAGTCAGGTCAGTCAGTCAGGTCAGTCAGTCAGGTCAGTCAGTCAGGTCAGTCAGTCAGGTCAGTCAGTCAGGTCAGTCAGTCAGGTCAGTCAGTCAGGTCAGTCAGTCAGGTCAGTCAGTCAGGTCAGTCAGTCAGGTCAGTCAGTCAGGTCAGTCAGTCAGGTCAGTCAGTCAGGTCAGTCAGTCAGGTCAGTCAGTCAGGTCAGTCAGTCAGGTCAGTCAGTCAGGTCAGTCAGTCAGGTCAGTCAGTCAGGTCAGTCAGTCAGGTCAGTCAGTCAGTCAGGTCAGTCAGTCAGGTCAGTCAGTCAGGTCAGTCAGTCAGGTCAGTCAGTCAGGTCAGTCAGTCAGGTCAGTCAGTCAGTCAGTCAGTCAGGTCAGTCAGTCAGGTCAGTCAGTCAGGTCAGTCAGTCAGGTCAGTCAGTCAGGTCAGTCAGTCAGGTCAGTCAGTCAGGTCAGTCAGTCAGGTCAGTCAGTCAGGTCAGTCAGTCAGGTCAGTCAGTCAGGTCAGTCAGTCAGGTCAGTCAGTCAGGTCAGTCAGTCAGGTCAGTCAGTCAGGTCAGTCAGTCAGGTCAGTCAGTCAGGTCAGTCAGTCAGGTCAGTCAGTCAGGTCAGTCAGTCAGGTCAGTCAGTCAGGTCAGTCAGTCAGGTCAGTCAGTCAGGTCAGTCAGTCAGGTCAGTCAGTCAGGTCAGTCAGTCAGGTCAGTCAGGTCAGTCAGTCAGTCAGGTCAGTCAGTCAGGTCAGTCAGTCAGGTCAGTCAGTCAGGTCAGTCAGTCAGGTCAGTCAGTCAGGTCAGTCAGTCAGGTCAGTCAGTCAGGTCAGTCAGTCAGGTCAGTCAGTCAGGTCAGTCAGTCAGGTCAGTCAGTCAGGTCAGTCAGTCAGGTCAGTCAGTCAGTCAGGTCAGTCAGTCAGGTCAGTCAGTCAGGTCAGTCAGTCAGGTCAGTCAGTCAGGTCAGTCAGTCAGGTCAGTCAGTCAGGTCAGTCAGTCAGGTCAGTCAGTCAGGTCAGTCAGTCAGGTCAGTCAGTCAGGTCAGTCAGTCAGGTCAGTCAGTCAGGTCAGTCAGTCAGGTCAGTCAGTCAGGTCAGTCAGTCAGGTCAGTCAGTCAGGTCAGTCAGTCAGGTCAGTCAGTCAGGTCAGTCAGTCAGGTCAGTCAGTCAGGTCAGTCAGTCAGTCAGTCAGTCAGGTCAGTCAGTCAGGTCAGTCAGTCAGGTCAGTCAGTCAGGTCAGTCAGTCAGGTCAGTCAGTCAGGTCAGTCAGTCAGGTCAGTCAGTCAGGTCAGTCAGTCAGTCAGTCAGTCAGGTCAGTCAGTCAGGTCAGTCAGTCAGGTCAGTCAGTCAGGTCAGTCAGTCAGGTCAGTCAGTCAGGTCAGTCAGTCAGGTCAGTCAGTCAGGTCAGTCAGTCAGGTCAGTCAGTCAGGTCAGTCAGTCAGGTCAGTCAGTCAGGTCAGTCAGTCAGGTCAGTCAGTCAGGTCAGTCTGTCAGGTCAGTCAGTCAGGTCAGTCAGTCAGGTCAGTCAGCCATGTCAGTCAGTCAGGTCAGTCAGTCAGGTCAGTCAGTCAGGTCAGTCAGTCAGGTCAGTCAGTCAGGTCAGTCAGTCAGGTCAGTCAGTCAGGTCAGTCAGTCAGGTCAGTCAGTCAGGTCAGTCAGTCAGGTCAGTCAGTCAGGTCAGTCAGTCAGGTCAGTCAGTCAGGTCAGTCAGTCAGGTCAGGTCAGTCAGGTCAGTCAGTCAGGTCAGTCAGTCAGGTCAGTCAGTCAGGTCAGTCAGTCAGGTCAGTCAGTCAGGTCAGTCAGTCAGGTCAGTCAGTCAGTCAGTCAGTCAGGTCAGTCAGTCAGGTCAGTCAGTCAGGTCAGTCAGTCAGTCAGGTCAGTCAGTCAGGTCAGTCAGTCAGGTCAGTCAGTCAGGTCAGTCAGTCAGGTCAGTCAGTCAGGTCAGTCAGTCAGGTCAGTCAGTCAGGTCAGTCAGTCAGGTCAGTCAGTCAGGTCAGTCAGTCAGGTCAGTCAGTCAGGTCAGTCAGTCAGGTCAGTCAGTCAGGTCAGTCAGTCAGGTCAGTCAGTCAGGTCAGTCAGTCAGGTCAGTCAGTCAGGTCAGTCAGTCAGGTCAGTCAGTCAGGTCAGTCAGTCAGGTCAGTCAGTCAGTCAGGTCAGTCAGTCAGGTCAGTCAGTCAGGTCAGTCAGTCAGGTCAGTCAGTCAGGTCAGTCAGTCAGGTCAGTCAGTCAGTCAGGTCAGTCAGTCAGGTCAGTCAGTCAGGTCAGTCAGTCAGGTCAGTCAGTCAGGTCAGTCAGTCAGGTCAGTCAGTCAGGTCAGTCAGTCAGGTCAGTCAGTCAGTCAGTCAGTCAGGTCAGTCAGTCAGGTCAGTCAGTCAGGTCAGTCAGTCAGGTCAGTCAGTCAGGTCAGTCAGTCAGGTCAGTCAGTCAGGTCAGTCAGTCAGGTCAGTCAGTCAGGTCAGTCAGTCAGGTCAGTCAGTCAGGTCAGTCAGTCAGGTCAGTCAGTCAGGTCAGTCAGTCAGTCAGGTCAGTCAGTCAGGTCAGTCAGTCAGGTCAGTCAGTCAGGTCAGTCAGTCAGGTCAGTCAGTCAGGTCAGTCAGTCAGGTCAGTCAGTCAGGTCAGTCAGTCAGGTCAGTCAGTCAGGTCAGTCAGTCAGGTCAGTCAGTCAGGTCAGTCAGTCAGGTCAGTCAGTCAGGTCAGTCAGTCAGGGCAGTCAGTCAGGTCAGTCAGTCAGGTCAGTCAGTCAGTCAGTCAGTCAGGTCAGTCAGTCAGGTCAGTCAGTCAGGTCAGTCAGTCAGGTCAGTCAGTCAGGTCAGTCAGTCAGGTCAGTCAGTCAGTCAGTCAGTCAGGTCAGTCAGTCAGGTCAGTCAGTCAGGTCAGTCAGTCAGGTCAGTCAGGCAGTCAGTCAGGTCAGTCAGTCAGGTCAGTCAGTCAGGTCAGTCAGTCAGGTCAGTCAGTCAGGTCAGTCAGTCAGGTCAGTCAGTCAGGTCAGTCAGTCAGGTCAGTCAGTCAGGTCAGTCAGTCAGGTCAGTCAGTCAGGTCAGTCAGTCAGGTCAGTCAGTCAGGTCAGTCAGTCAGGTCAGTCAGTCAGGTCAGTCAGTCAGGTCAGTCAGTCAGGTCAGTCAGTCAGGTCAGGTCAGGTCAGTCAGTCAGGTCAGTCAGTCAGGTCAGTCAGTCAGGTCAGTCAGTCAGGTCAGTCAGTCAGGTCAGTCAGTCAGGTCAGTCAGTCAGGTCAGTCAGTCAGGTCAGTCAGTCAGGTCAGTCAGTCAGGTCAGTCAGTCAGGTCAGTCAGTCAGGTCAGTCAGTCAGGTCAGTCAGTCAGGTCAGTCAGTCAGGTCAGTCAGTCAGGTCAGTCAGTCAGGTCAGTCAGTCAGGTCAGTCAGTCAGGTCAGTCAGTCAGGTCAGTCAGTCAGGTCAGTCAGTCAGGTCAGTCAGTCAGGTCAGTCAGTCAGGTCAGTCAGTCAGGTCAGTCAGTCAGGTCAGTCAGTCAGGTCAGTCAGTCAGGTCAGTCAGTCAGGTCAGTCAGTCAGGTCAGTCAGTCAGGTCAGTCAGTCAGGTCAGTCAGTCAGGTCAGTCAGTCAGGTCAGTCAGTCAGGTCAGTCAGTCAGGTCAGTCAGTCAGGTCAGTCAGTCAGGTCAGTCAGTCAGGTCAGTCAGTCAGGTCAGTCAGTCAGGTCAGTCAGTCAGGTCAGTCAGTCAGGTCAGTCAGTCAGGTCAGTCAGTCAGGTCAGTCAGTCAGGTCAGTCAGTCAGGTCAGTCAGTCAGGTCAGTCAGTCAGGTCAGTCAGTCAGGTCAGTCAGTCAGGTCAGTCAGTCAGGTCAGTCAGTCAGGTCAGTCAGTCAGGTCAGTCAGTCAGGTCAGTCAGTCAGGTCAGTCAGTCAGGTCAGTCAGTCAGGTCAGTCAGTCAGGTCAGTCAGTCAGGTCAGTCAGTCAGGTCAGTCAGTCAGGTCAGTCAGGTCAGGTCAGTCAGTCAGGTCAGTCAGTCAGGTCAGTCAGTCAGGTCAGTCAGTCAGGTCAGTCAGTCAGGTCAGTCAGTCAGGTCAGTCAGTCAGGTCAGTCAGTCAGGTCAGTCAGTCAGGTCAGTCAGTCAGGTCAGTCAGTCAGGTCAGTCAGTCAGGTCAGTCAGTCAGGTCAGTCAGTCAGGTCAGTCAGTCAGGTCAGTCAGTCAGGTCAGTCAGTCAGGTCAGTCAGTCAGGTCAGTCAGTCAGGTCAGTCAGTCAGGTCAGTCAGTCAGGTCAGTCAGTCAGGTCAGTCAGTCAGGTCAGTCAGTCAGGTCAGTCAGTCAGGTCAGTCAGTCAGGTCAGTCAGTCAGGTCAGTCAGTCAGGTCAGTCAGTCAGGTCAGTCAGTCAGGTCAGTCAGTCAGGTCAGTCAGTCAGGTCAGTCAGTCAGGTCAGTCAGTCAGGTCAGTCAGTCAGGTCAGTCAGTCAGGTCAGTCAGTCAGGTCAGTCAGTCAGGTCAGTCAGTCAGGTCAGTCAGTCAGGTCAGTCAGTCAGGTCAGTCAGTCAGGTCAGTCAGTCAGGTCAGTCAGTCAGGTCAGTCAGTCAGGTCAGTCAGTCAGGTCAGTCAGTCAGGTCAGTCAGTCAGTCAGTCAGTCAGGTCAGGTCAGTCAGTCAGGTCAGTCAGTCAGGTCAGTCAGTCAGGTCAGTCAGTCAGGTCAGTCAGTCAGGTCAGTCAGTCAGGTCAGTCAGTCAGGTCAGTCAGTCAGGTCAGTCAGTCAGGTCAGTCAGTCAGGTCAGTCAGTCAGGTCAGTCAGTCAGGTCAGTCAGTCAGGTCAGTCAGTCAGGTCAGTCAGTCAGGTCAGTCAGTCAGGTCAGTCAGTCAGGTCAGTCAGTCAGGTCAGTCAGTCAGGTCAGTCAGTCAGGTCAGTCAGTCAGGTCAGTCAGTCAGGTCAGTCAGTCAGGTCAGTCAGTCAGGTCAGTCAGTCAGGTCAGTCAGTCAGGTCAGTCAGTCAGGTCAGTCAGTCAGGTCAGTCAGTCAGGTCAGTCAGTCAGGTCAGTCAGTCAGGTCAGTCAGTCAGGTCAGTCAGTCAGGTCAGTCAGTCAGGTCAGTCAGTCAGGTCAGTCAGTCAGGTCAGTCAGTCAGGTCAGTCAGTCAGGTCAGTCAGTCAGGTCAGTCAGTCAGGTCAGTCAGTCAGGTCAGTCAGTCAGGTCAGTCAGTCAGGTCAGTCAGTCAGTCAGTCAGTCAGGTCAGTCAGTCAGGTCAGTCAGTCAGGTCAGTCAGTCAGGTCAGTCAGTCAGGTCAGTCAGTCAGGTCAGTCAGTCAGGTCAGTCAGTCAGGTCAGTCAGTCAGGTCAGTCAGTCAGGTCAGTCAGTCAGGTCAGTCAGTCAGGTCAGTCAGTCAGGTCAGTCAGTCAGGTCAGTCAGTCAGGTCAGTCAGTCAGGTCAGTCAGTCAGGTCAGTCAGTCAGGTCAGTCAGTCAGGTCAGTCAGTCAGGTCAGTCAGTCAGGTCAGTCAGTCAGGTCAGTCAGTCAGTCAGTCAGTCAGTCAGTCAGGTCAGTCAGTCAGGTCAGTCAGTCAGGTCAGTCAGTCAGGTCAGTCAGTCAGGTCAGTCAGTCAGGTCAGTCAGTCAGGTCAGTCAGTCAGGTCAGTCAGTCAGGTCAGTCAGTCAGGTCAGTCAGTCAGGTCAGTCAGTCAGGTCAGTCAGTCAGGTCAGTCAGTCAGGTCAGTCAGTCAGGTCAGTCAGTCAGGTCAGTCAGTCAGGTCAGTCAGTCAGGTCAGTCAGTCAGGTCAGTCAGTCAGGTCAGTCAGTCAGGTCAGTCAGTCAGGTCAGTCAGTCAGGTCAGTCAGTCAGGTCAGTCAGTCAGGTCAGTCAGTCAGGTCAGTCAGTCAGTCAGGTCAGTCAGTCAGGTCAGTCAGTCAGGTCAGTCAGTCAGGTCAGTCAGTCAGGTCAGTCAGTCAGGTCAGTCAGTCAGGTCAGTCAGTCAGGTCAGTCAGTCAGGTCAGTCAGTCAGGTCAGTCAGTCAGGTCAGTCAGTCAGGTCAGTCAGTCAGGTCAGTCAGTCAGGTCAGTCAGTCAGGTCAGTCAGTCAGGTCAGTCAGTCAGGTCAGTCAGTCAGGTCAGTCAGTCAGGTCAGTCAGTCAGTCAGGTCAGTCAGTCAGGTCAGTCAGTCAGGTCAGTCAGTCAGGTCAGTCAGTCAGGTCAGTCAGTCAGGTCAGTCAGTCAGGTCAGTCAGTCAGGTCAGTCAGTCAGGTCAGTCAGTCAGGTCAGTCAGTCAGGTCAGTCAGTCAGGTCAGTCAGTCAGGTCAGTCAGTCAGGTCAGTCAGTCAGGTCAGTCAGTCAGGTCAGTCAGTCAGGTCAGTCAGTCAGGTCAGTCAGTCAGGTCAGTCAGTCAGGTCAGTCAGTCAGGTCAGTCAGTCAGTCAGGTCAGTCAGTCAGGTCAGTCAGTCAGGTCAGTCAGTCAGGTCAGTCAGTCAGGTCAGTCAGTCAGGTCAGTCAGTCAGTCAGGTCAGTCAGTCAGGTCAGTCAGTCAGGTCAGTCAGTCAGGTCAGTCAGTCAGGTCAGTCAGTCAGGTCAGTCAGTCAGGTCAGTCAGTCAGGTCAGTCAGTCAGGTCAGTCAGTCAGGTCAGTCAGTCAGGTCAGTCAGTCAGGTCAGTCAGTCAGGTCAGTCAGTCAGGTCAGTCAGTCAGGTCAGTCAGTCAGGTCACTCAGTCGGGTCAGTCAGTCAGGTCAGTCAGTCAGGTCAGTCAGTCAGGTCAGTCAGTCAGGTCAGTCAGTCAGGTCAGTCAGTCAGTCAGGTCAGTCAGTCAGGTCAGTCAGTCAGGTCAGTCAGTCAGGTCAGTCAGTCAGGTCAGTCAGGTCAGGTCAGTCAGTCAGGTCAGTCAGTCAGGTCAGTCAGTCAGGTCAGTCAGTCAGGTCAGTCAGTCAGGTCAGTCAGTCAGGTCAGTCAGTCAGGTCAGTCAGTCAGGTCAGTCAGTCAGGTCAGTCAGTCAGGTCAGTCAGTCAGGTCAGTCAGTCAGGTCAGTCAGTCAGGTCAGTCAGTCAGGTCAGTCAGTCAGGTCAGTCAGTCAGGTCAGTCAGTCAGGTCAGTCAGTCAGGTCAGTCAGTCAGGTCAGTCAGTCAGGTCAGTCAGTCAGGTCAGTCAGTCAGGTCAGTCAGTCAGTCAGTCAGGTCAGTCAGTCAGGTCAGTCAGTCAGGTCAGTCAGTCAGGTCAGTCAGTCAGGTCAGTCAGTCAGGTCAGTCAGTCAGGTCAGTCAGTCAGGTCAGTCAGTCAGGTCAGTCAGTCAGGTCAGTCAGTCAGGTCAGTCAGTCAGGTCAGTCAGTCAGGTCAGTCAGTCAGGTCAGTCAGTCAGGTCAGTCAGTCAGGTCAGTCAGTCAGGTCAGTCAGTCAGGTCAGTCAGTCAGTCAGTCAGTCAGTCAGGTCAGTCAGTCAGGTCAGTCAGTCAGGTCAGTCAGTCAGGTCAGTCAGTCAGGTCAGTCAGTCAGGTCAGTCAGTCAGGTCAGTCAGTCAGGTCAGTCAGTCAGGTCAGTCAGTCAGGTCAGTCAGTCAGGTCAGTCAGTCAGGTCAGTCAGTCAGGTCAGTCAGTCAGGTCAGTCAGTCAGGTCAGTCAGTCAGGTCAGTCAGTCAGGTCAGTCAGTCAGGTCAGTCAGTCAGGTCAGTCAGTCAGGTCAGTCAGTCAGGTCAGTCAGTCAGGTCAGTCAGTCAGGTCAGTCAGTCAGGTCAGTCAGTCAGGTCAGTCAGTCAGGTCAGTCAGTCAGGTCAGTCAGTCAGGTCAGTCAGTCAGGTCAGTCAGTCAGGTCAGTCAGTCAGGTCAGTCAGTCAGGTCAGTCAGTCAGGTCAGTCAGTCAGGTCAGTCAGTCAGGTCAGTCAGTCAGGTCAGTCAGTCAGGTCAGTCAGTCAGGTCAGTCAGTCAGGTCAGTCAGTCAGGTCAGTCAGTCAGGTCAGTCAGTCAGGTCAGTCAGTCAGGTCAGTCAGTCAGGTCAGTCAGTCAGGTCAGTCAGTCAGGTCAGTCAGTCAGGTCAGTCAGTCAGGTCAGTCAGTCAGGTCAGTCAGTCAGGTCAGTCAGTCAGGTCAGTCAGTCAGGTCAGTCAGTCAGGTCAGTCAGTCAGGTCAGTCAGTCAGGTCAGTCAGTCAGGTCAGTCAGTCAGGTCAGTCAGTCAGGTCAGTCAGTCAGGTCAGTCAGTCAGGTCAGTCAGTCAGGTCAGTCAGTCAGGTCAGTCAGTCAGGTCAGTCAGTCAGGTCAGTCAGTCAGGTCAGTCAGTCAGGTCAGTCAGTCAGGTCAGTCAGTCAGGTCAGTCAGTCAGTCAGGTCAGTCAGTCAGGTCAGTCAGTCAGGTCAGTCAGTCAGGTCAGTCAGTCAGGTCAGTCAGTCAGGTCAGTCAGTCAGGTCAGTCAGTCAGGTCAGTCAGTCAGGTCAGTCAGTCAGGTCAGTCAGTCAGGTCAGTCAGTCAGGTCAGTCAGTCAGGTCAGTCAGTCAGGTCAGTCAGTCAGGTCAGTCAGTCAGGTCAGTCAGTCAGGTCAGTCAGTCAGGTCAGTCAGTCAGGTCAGTCAGTCAGGTCAGTCAGTCAGGTCAGTCAGTCAGGTCAGTCAGTCAGTCAGGTCAGTCAGTCAGGTCAGTCAGTCAGGTCAGTCAGTCAGGTCAGTCAGTCAGGTCAGTCAGTCAGGTCAGTCAGTCAGGTCAGTCAGTCAGGTCAGTCAGTCAGGTCAGTCAGTCAGGTCAGTCAGTCAGGTCAGTCAGTCAGGTCAGTCAGTCAGGTCAGTCAGTCAGGTCAGTCAGTCAGGTCAGTCAGTCAGGTCAGTCAGTCAGGTCAGTCAGTCAGGTCAGTCAGTCAGGTCAGTCAGTCAGGTCAGTCAGTCAGGTCAGTCAGTCAGGTCAGTCAGTCAGGTCAGTCAGTCAGGTCAGTCAGTCAGGTCAGTCAGTCAGGTCAGTCAGTCAGGTCAGTCAGTCAGGTCAGTCAGTCAGGTCAGTCAGTCAGGTCAGTCAGTCAGGTCAGTCAGTCAGGTCAGTCAGTCAGGTCAGTCAGTCAGGTCAGTCAGTCAGGTCAGTCAGTCAGGTCAGTCAGTCAGGTCAGTCAGTCAGGTCAGTCAGTCAGGTCAGTCAGTCAGGTCAGTCAGTCAGGTCAGTCAGTCAGGTCAGTCAGTCAGGTCAGTCAGTCAGGTCAGTCAGTCAGGTCAGTCAGTCAGGTCAGTCAGTCAGGTCAGTCAGTCAGGTCAGTCAGTCAGGTCAGTCAGTCAGGTCAGTCAGTCAGGTCAGTCAGTCAGGTCAGTCAGTCAGGTCAGTCAGTCAGGTCAGTCAGTCAGGTCAGTCAGTCAGGTCAGTCAGTCAGGTCAGTCAGTCAGGTCAGTCAGTCAGGTCAGTCAGTCAGGTCAGTCAGTCAGGTCAGTCAGTCAGGTCAGTCAGTCAGGTCAGTCAGTCAGGTCAGTCAGTCAGGTCAGTCAGTCAGGTCAGTCAGTCAGGTCAGTCAGTCAGGTCAGTCAGTCAGGTCAGTCAGTCAGGTCAGTCAGTCAGGTCAGTCAGTCAGGTCAGTCAGTCAGGTCAGTCAGTCAGGTCAGTCAGTCAGGTCAGTCAGTCAGTCAGGTCAGTCAGTCAGGTCAGTCAGTCAGGTCAGTCAGTCAGGTCAGTCAGTCAGGTCAGTCAGTCAGGTCAGTCAGTCAGGTCAGTCAGTCAGGTCAGTCAGTCAGGTCAGTCAGTCAGGTCAGTCAGTCAGGTCAGTCAGTCAGGTCAGTCAGTCAGGTCAGTCAGTCAGGTCAGTCAGTCAGGTCAGTCAGTCAGGTCAGTCAGTCAGGTCAGTCAGTCAGGTCAGTCAGTCAGGTCAGTCAGTCAGGTCAGTCAGTCAGGTCAGTCAGTCAGGTCAGTCAGTCAGGTCAGTCAGTCAGGTCAGTCAGTCAGGTCAGTCAGTCAGGTCAGTCAGTCAGGTCAGTCAGTCAGGTCAGTCAGTCAGGTCAGTCAGTCAGGTCAGTCAGTCAGGTCAGTCAGTCAGGTCAGTCAGTCAGGTCAGTCAGTCAGGTCAGTCAGTCAGGTCAGTCAGTCAGGTCAGTCAGTCAGGTCAGTCAGTCAGGTCAGTCAGTCAGGTCAGTCAGTCAGGTCAGTCAGTCAGGTCAGTCAGTCAGGTCAGTCAGTCAGGTCAGTCAGTCAGGTCAGGTCAGTCAGTCAGGTCAGTCAGTCAGGTCAGTCAGTCAGGTCAGTCAGTCAGGTCAGTCAGTCAGGTCAGTCAGTCAGGTCAGTCAGTCAGGTCAGTCAGTCAGGTCAGTCAGTCAGGTCAGTCAGTCAGGTCAGTCAGTCAGGTCAGTCAGTCAGGTCAGTCAGTCAGGTCAGTCAGTCAGGTCAGTCAGTCAGGTCAGTCAGTCAGGTCAGTCAGTCAGGTCAGTCAGTCAGGTCAGTCAGTCAGGTCAGTCAGTCAGGTCAGTCAGTCAGGTCAGTCAGTCAGGTCAGTCAGTCAGGTCAGTCAGTCAGGTCAGTCAGTCAGGTCAGTCAGTCAGGTCAGTCAGTCAGGTCAGTCAGTCAGGTCAGTCAGTCAGGTCAGTCAGTCAGGTCAGTCAGTCAGGTCAGTCAGTCAGGTCAGTCAGTCAGGTCAGTCAGTCAGGTCAGTCAGTCAGGTCAGTCAGTCAGGTCAGTCAGTCAGGTCAGTCAGTCAGTCAGTCAGTCAGTCAGGTCAGTCAGTCAGGTCAGTCAGTCAGGTCAGTCAGTCAGGTCAGTCAGTCAGGTCAGTCAGTCAGGTCAGTCAGTCAGGTCAGTCAGTCAGGTCAGTCAGTCAGGTCAGTCAGTCAGGTCAGTCAGTCAGGTCAGTCAGTCAGGTCAGTCAGTCAGGTCAGTCAGTCAGGTCAGTCAGTCAGGTCAGTCAGTCAGGTCAGTCAGTCAGGTCAGTCAGTCAGGTCAGTCAGTCAGGTCAGTCAGTCAGGTCAGTCAGTCAGGTCAGTCAGTCAGGTCAGTCAGTCAGGTCAGTCAGTCAGGTCAGTCAGTCAGGTCAGTCAGTCAGGTCAGTCAGTCAGGTCAGTCAGTCAGGTCAGTCAGTCAGGTCAGTCAGTCAGGTCAGTCAGTCAGGTCAGTCAGTCAGGTCAGTCAGTCAGGTCAGTCAGTCAGGTCAGTCAGTCAGGTCAGTCAGTCAGGTCAGTCAGTCAGTCAGGACAGTCAGTCAGGTCAGTCAGTCAGGTCAGTCAGTCAGGTCAGTCAGTCAGGTCAGTCAGTCAGGTCAGTCAGTCAGGTCAGTCAGTCAGGTCAGTCAGTCAGGTCAGTCAGTCAGGTCAGTCAGTCAGGTCAGTCAGTCAGGTCAGTCAGTCAGGTCAGTCAGTCAGGTCAGTCAGTCAGGTCAGTCAGTCAGGTCAGTCAGTCAGGTCAGTCAGTCAGGTCAGTCAGTCAGGTCAGTCAGTCAGGTCAGTCAGTCAGTCAGTCAGGTCAGTCAGTCAGGTCAGTCAGTCAGGTCAGTCAGTCAGGTCAGTCAGTCAGGTCAGTCAGTCAGGTCAGTCAGTCAGGTCAGTCAGTCAGGTCAGTCAGTCAGGTCAGTCAGTCAGGTCAGTCAGTCAGGTCAGTCAGTCAGGTCAGTCAGTCAGGTCAGTCAGTCAGGTCAGTCAGTCAGGTCAGTCAGTCAGGTCAGTCAGTCAGGTCAGTCAGTCAGGTCAGTCAGTCAGGTCAGTCAGTCAGTCAGGTCAGTCAGTCAGGTCAGTCAGTCAGGTCAGTCAGTCAGGTCAGTCAGTCAGGTCAGTCAGTCAGGTCAGTCAGTCAGGTCAGTCAGTCAGGTCAGTCAGTCAGGTCAGTCAGTCAGGTCAGTCAGTCAGGTCAGTCAGTCAGGTCAGTCAGTCAGGTCAGTCAGTCAGGTCAGTCAGTCAGGTCAGTCAGTCAGGTCAGTCAGTCAGGTCAGTCAGTCAGGTCAGTCAGTCAGGTCAGTCAGTCAGGTCAGTCAGTCAGGTCAGTCAGTCAGGTCAGTCAGTCAGGTCAGTCAGTCAGGTCAGTCAGTCAGGTCAGTCAGTCAGGTCAGTCAGTCAGGTCAGTCAGTCAGGTCAGTCAGTCAGGTCAGTCAGTCAGGTCAGTCAGTCAGGTCAGTCAGTCAGGTCAGTCAGTCAGGTCAGTCAGTCAGGTCAGTCAGTCAGGTCAGTCAGTCAGGTCAGTCAGTCAGGTCAGTCAGTCAGGTCAGTCAGTCAGGTCAGTCAGTCAGGTCAGTCAGTCAGGTCAGTCAGTCAGGTCAGTCAGTCAGGTCAGTCAGTCAGGTCAGTCAGTCAGGTCAGTCAGTCAGGTCAGTCAGTCAGGTCAGTCAGTCAGGTCAGTCAGTCAGGTCAGTCAGTCAGGTCAGTCAGTCAGGTCAGTCAGTCAGGTCAGTCAGTCAGGTCAGTCAGTCAGGTCAGTCAGTCAGGTCAGTCAGTCAGGTCAGTCAGTCAGGTCAGTCAGTCAGGTCAGTCAGTCAGGTCAGTCAGTCAGGTCAGTCAGTCAGGTCAGTCAGTCAGGTCAGTCAGTCAGGTCAGTCAGTCAGGTCAGTCAGTCAGGTCAGTCAGTCAGGTCAGTCAGTCAGGTCAGTCAGTCAGGTCAGTCAGTCAGGTCAGTCAGTCAGGTCAGTCAGTCAGGTCAGTCAGTCAGGTCAGTCAGTCAGGTCAGTCAGTCAGGTCAGTCAGTCAGGTCAGTCAGTCAGGTCAGTCAGTCAGGTCAGTCAGTCAGGTCAGTCAGTCAGGTCAGTCAGTCAGGTCAGTCAGTCAGGTCAGTCAGTCAGGTCAGTCAGTCAGGTCAGTCAGTCAGGTCAGTCAGTCAGGTCAGTCAGTCAGGTCAGTCAGTCAGGTCAGTCAGTCAGGTCAGTCAGTCAGGTCAGTCAGTCAGGTCAGTCAGTCAGGTCAGTCAGTCAGGTCAGTCAGTCAGGTCAGTCAGTCAGGTCAGTCAGTCAGGTCAGTCAGTCAGGTCAGTCAGTCAGGTCAGTCAGTCAGGTCAGTCAGTCAGGTCAGTCAGTCAGGTCAGTCAGTCAGGTCAGTCAGTCAGGTCAGTCAGTCAGGTCAGTCAGTCAGGTCAGTCAGTCAGGTCAGTCAGTCAGGTCAGTCAGTCAGGTCAGTCAGTCAGGTCAGTCAGTCAGGTCAGTCAGTCAGGTCAGTCAGTCAGGTCAGTCAGTCAGGTCAGTCAGTCAGGTCAGTCAGTCAGGTCAGTCAGTCAGGTCAGTCAGTCAGGTCAGTCAGTCAGGTCAGTCAGTCAGGTCAGTCAGTCAGGTCAGTCAGTCAGGTCAGTCAGTCAGGTCAGTCAGTCAGGTCAGTCAGTCAGGTCAGTCAGTCAGGTCAGTCAGTCAGGTCAGTCAGTCAGGTCAGTCAGTCAGGTCAGTCAGTCAGGTCAGTCAGTCAGGTCAGTCAGTCAGGTCAGTCAGTCAGGTCAGTCAGTCAGGTCAGTCAGTCAGGTCAGTCAGTCAGGTCAGTCAGTCAGGTCAGTCAGTCAGGTCAGTCAGTCAGGTCAGTCAGTCAGGTCAGTCAGTCAGGTCAGTCAGTCAGGTCAGTCAGTCAGGTCAGTCAGTCAGGTCAGTCAGTCAGGTCAGTCAGTCAGGTCAGTCAGTCAGGTCAGTCAGTCAGGTCAGTCAGTCAGGTCAGTCAGTCAGGTCAGTCAGTCAGGTCAGTCAGTCAGGTCAGTCAGTCAGGTCAGTCAGTCAGGTCAGTCAGTCAGGTCAGTCAGTCAGGTCAGTCAGTCAGGTCAGTCAGTCAGGTCAGTCAGTCAGGTCAGTCAGTCAGGTCAGTCAGTCAGGTCAGTCAGTCAGGTCAGTCAGTCAGGTCAGTCAGTCAGGTCAGTCAGTCAGGTCAGTCAGTCAGGTCAGTCAGTCAGGTCAGTCAGTCAGGTCAGTCAGTCAGGTCAGTCAGTCAGGTCAGTCAGTCAGGTCAGTCAGTCAGGTCAGTCAGTCAGGTCAGTCAGTCAGGTCAGTCAGTCAGGTCAGTCAGTCAGGTCAGTCAGTCAGGTCAGTCAGTCAGGTCAGTCAGTCAGGTCAGTCAGTCAGGTCAGTCAGTCAGGTCAGTCAGTCAGGTCAGTCAGTCAGGTCAGTCAGTCAGGTCAGTCAGTCAGGTCAGTCAGTCAGGTCAGTCAGTCAGGTCAGTCAGTCAGGTCAGTCAGTCAGGTCAGTCAGTCAGGTCAGTCAGTCAGGTCAGTCAGTCAGGTCAGTCAGTCAGGTCAGTCAGTCAGGTCAGTCAGTCAGGTCAGTCAGTCAGGTCAGTCAGTCAGGTCAGTCAGTCAGGTCAGTCAGTCAGGTCAGTCAGTCAGGTCAGTCAGTCAGGTCAGTCAGTCAGGTCAGTCAGTCAGGTCAGTCAGTCAGGTCAGTCAGTCAGGTCAGTCAGTCAGGTCAGTCAGTCAGGTCAGTCAGTCAGGTCAGTCAGTCAGGTCAGTCAGTCAGGTCAGTCAGTCAGGTCAGTCAGTCAGGTCAGTCAGTCAGGTCAGTCAGTCAGGTCAGTCAGTCAGGTCAGTCAGTCAGGTCAGTCAGTCAGGTCAGTCAGTCAGGTCAGTCAGTCAGGTCAGTCAGTCAGGTCAGTCAGTCAGGTCAGTCAGTCAGGTCAGTCAGTCAGGTCAGTCAGTCAGGTCAGTCAGTCAGGTCAGTCAGTCAGGTCAGTCAGTCAGGTCAGTCAGTCAGGTCAGTCAGTCAGGTCAGTCAGTCAGGTCAGTCAGTCAGGTCAGTCAGTCAGGTCAGTCAGTCAGGTCAGTCAGTCAGGTCAGTCAGTCAGGTCAGTCAGTCAGGTCAGTCAGTCAGGTCAGTCAGTCAGGTCAGTCAGTCAGGTCAGTCAGTCAGGTCAGTCAGTCAGGTCAGTCAGTCAGGTCAGTCAGTCAGGTCAGTCAGTCAGGTCAGTCAGTCAGGTCAGTCAGTCAGGTCAGTCAGTCAGGTCAGTCAGTCAGGTCAGTCAGTCAGGTCAGTCAGTCAGGTCAGTCAGTCAGGTCAGTCAGTCAGGTCAGTCAGTCAGGTCAGTCAGTCAGGTCAGTCAGTCAGGTCAGTCAGTCAGGTCAGTCAGTCAGGTCAGTCAGTCAGGTCAGTCAGTCAGGTCAGTCAGTCAGGTCAGTCAGTCAGGTCAGTCAGTCAGGTCAGTCAGTCAGGTCAGTCAGTCAGGTCAGTCAGTCAGGTCAGTCAGTCAGGTCAGTCAGTCAGGTCAGTCAGTCAGGTCAGTCAGTCAGGTCAGTCAGTCAGGTCAGTCAGTCAGGTCAGTCAGTCAGGTCAGTCAGTCAGGTCAGTCAGTCAGGTCAGTCAGTCAGGTCAGTCAGTCAGGTCAGTCAGTCAGGTCAGTCAGTCAGGTCAGTCAGTCAGGTCAGTCAGTCAGGTCAGTCAGTCAGGTCAGTCAGTCAGGTCAGTCAGTCAGGTCAGTCAGTCAGGTCAGTCAGTCAGGTCAGTCAGTCAGGTCAGTCAGTCAGGTCAGTCAGTCAGGTCAGTCAGTCAGGTCAGTCAGTCAGGTCAGTCAGTCAGGTCAGTCAGTCAGGTCAGTCAGTCAGGTCAGTCAGTCAGGTCAGTCAGTCAGGTCAGTCAGTCAGGTCAGTCAGTCAGGTCAGTCAGTCAGGTCAGTCAGTCAGGTCAGTCAGTCAGGTCAGTCAGTCAGGTCAGTCAGTCAGGTCAGTCAGTCAGGTCAGTCAGTCAGGTCAGTCAGTCAGGTCAGTCAGTCAGGTCAGTCAGTCAGGTCAGTCAGTCAGGTCAGTCAGTCAGGTCAGTCAGTCAGGTCAGTCAGTCAGGTCAGTCAGTCAGGTCAGTCAGTCAGGTCAGTCAGTCAGGTCAGTCAGTCAGGTCAGTCAGTCAGGTCAGTCAGTCAGGTCAGTCAGTCAGGTCAGTCAGTCAGGTCAGTCAGTCAGGTCAGTCAGTCAGGTCAGTCAGTCAGGTCAGTCAGTCAGGTCAGTCAGTCAGGTCAGTCAGTCAGGTCAGTCAGTCAGGTCAGTCAGTCAGGTCAGTCAGTCAGGTCAGTCAGTCAGGTCAGTCAGTCAGGTCAGTCAGTCAGGTCAGTCAGTCAGGTCAGTCAGTCAGGTCAGTCAGTCAGGTCAGTCAGTCAGGTCAGTCAGTCAGGTCAGTCAGTCAGGTCAGTCAGTCAGGTCAGTCAGTCAGGTCAGTCAGTCAGGTCAGTCAGTCAGGTCAGTCAGTCAGGTCAGTCAGTCAGGTCAGTCAGTCAGGTCAGTCAGTCAGGTCAGTCAGTCAGGTCAGTCAGTCAGGTCAGTCAGTCAGGTCAGTCAGTCAGGTCAGTCAGTCAGGTCAGTCAGTCAGGTCAGTCAGTCAGGTCAGTCAGTCAGGTCAGTCAGTCAGGTCAGTCAGTCAGGTCAGTCAGTCAGGTCAGTCAGTCAGGTCAGTCAGTCAGGTCAGTCAGTCAGGTCAGTCAGTCAGGTCAGTCAGTCAGGTCAGTCAGTCAGGTCAGTCAGTCAGGTCAGTCAGTCAGGTCAGTCAGTCAGGTCAGTCAGTCAGGTCAGTCAGTCAGGTCAGTCAGTCAGGTCAGTCAGTCAGGTCAGTCAGTCAGGTCAGTCAGTCAGGTCAGTCAGTCAGGTCAGTCAGTCAGGTCAGTCAGTCAGGTCAGTCAGTCAGGTCAGTCAGTCAGGTCAGTCAGTCAGGTCAGTCAGTCAGGTCAGTCAGTCAGGTCAGTCAGTCAGGTCAGTCAGTCAGGTCAGTCAGTCAGGTCAGTCAGTCAGGTCAGTCAGTCAGGTCAGTCAGTCAGGTCAGTCAGTCAGGTCAGTCAGTCAGGTCAGTCAGTCAGGTCAGTCAGTCAGGTCAGTCAGTCAGGTCAGTCAGTCAGGTCAGTCAGTCAGGTCAGTCAGTCAGGTCAGTCAGTCAGGTCAGTCAGTCAGGTCAGTCAGTCAGGTCAGTCAGTCAGGTCAGTCAGTCAGGTCAGTCAGTCAGGTCAGTCAGTCAGGTCAGTCAGTCAGGTCAGTCAGTCAGGTCAGTCAGTCAGGTCAGTCAGTCAGGTCAGTCAGTCAGGTCAGTCAGTCAGGTCAGTCAGTCAGGTCAGTCAGTCAGGTCAGTCAGTCAGGTCAGTCAGTCAGGTCAGTCAGTCAGGTCAGTCAGTCAGGTCAGTCAGTCAGGTCAGTCAGTCAGGTCAGTCAGTCAGGTCAGTCAGTCAGGTCAGTCAGTCAGGTCAGTCAGTCAGGTCAGTCAGTCAGGTCAGTCAGTCAGGTCAGTCAGTCAGGTCAGTCAGTCAGGTCAGTCAGTCAGGTCAGTCAGTCAGGTCAGTCAGTCAGGTCAGTCAGTCAGGTCAGTCAGTCAGGTCAGTCAGTCAGGTCAGTCAGTCAGGTCAGTCAGTCAGGTCAGTCAGTCAGGTCAGTCAGTCAGGTCAGTCAGTCAGGTCAGTCAGTCAGGTCAGTCAGTCAGGTCAGTCAGTCAGGTCAGTCAGTCAGGTCAGTCAGTCAGGTCAGTCAGTCAGGTCAGTCAGTCAGGTCAGTCAGTCAGGTCAGTCAGTCAGGTCAGTCAGTCAGGTCAGTCAGTCAGGTCAGTCAGTCAGGTCAGTCAGTCAGGTCAGTCAGTCAGGTCAGTCAGTCAGGTCAGTCAGTCAGGTCAGTCAGTCAGGTCAGTCAGTCAGGTCAGTCAGTCAGGTCAGTCAGTCAGGTCAGTCAGTCAGGTCAGTCAGTCAGGTCAGTCAGTCAGGTCAGTCAGTCAGGTCAGTCAGTCAGGTCAGTCAGTCAGGTCAGTCAGTCAGGTCAGTCAGTCAGGTCAGTCAGTCAGGTCAGTCAGTCAGGTCAGTCAGTCAGGTCAGTCAGTCAGGTCAGTCAGTCAGGTCAGTCAGTCAGGTCAGTCAGTCAGGTCAGTCAGTCAGGTCAGTCAGTCAGGTCAGTCAGTCAGGTCAGTCAGTCAGGTCAGTCAGTCAGGTCAGTCAGTCAGGTCAGTCAGTCAGGTCAGTCAGTCAGGTCAGTCAGTCAGGTCAGTCAGTCAGGTCAGTCAGTCAGGTCAGTCAGTCAGGTCAGTCAGTCAGGTCAGTCAGTCAGGTCAGTCAGTCAGGTCAGTCAGTCAGGTCAGTCAGTCAGGTCAGTCAGTCAGGTCAGTCAGTCAGGTCAGTCAGTCAGGTCAGTCAGTCAGGTCAGTCAGTCAGGTCAGTCAGTCAGGTCAGTCAGTCAGGTCAGTCAGTCAGGTCAGTCAGTCAGGTCAGTCAGTCAGGTCAGTCAGTCAGGTCAGTCAGTCAGGTCAGTCAGTCAGGTCAGTCAGTCAGGTCAGTCAGTCAGGTCAGTCAGTCAGGTCAGTCAGTCAGGTCAGTCAGTCAGGTCAGTCAGTCAGGTCAGTCAGTCAGGTCAGTCAGTCAGGTCAGTCAGTCAGGTCAGTCAGTCAGGTCAGTCAGTCAGGTCAGTCAGTCAGGTCAGTCAGTCAGGTCAGTCAGTCAGGTCAGTCAGTCAGGTCAGTCAGTCAGGTCAGTCAGTCAGGTCAGTCAGTCAGGTCAGTCAGTCAGGTCAGTCAGTCAGGTCAGTCAGTCAGGTCAGTCAGTCAGGTCAGTCAGTCAGGTCAGTCAGTCAGGTCAGTCAGTCAGGTCAGTCAGTCAGGTCAGTCAGTCAGGTCAGTCAGTCAGGTCAGTCAGTCAGGTCAGTCAGTCAGGTCAGTCAGTCAGGTCAGTCAGTCAGGTCAGTCAGTCAGGTCAGTCAGTCAGGTCAGTCAGTCAGGTCAGTCAGTCAGGTCAGTCAGTCAGGTCAGTCAGTCAGGTCAGTCAGTCAGGTCAGTCAGTCAGGTCAGTCAGTCAGGTCAGTCAGTCAGGTCAGTCAGTCAGGTCAGTCAGTCAGGTCAGTCAGTCAGGTCAGTCAGTCAGGTCAGTCAGTCAGGTCAGTCAGTCAGGTCAGTCAGTCAGGTCAGTCAGTCAGGTCAGTCAGTCAGGTCAGTCAGTCAGGTCAGTCAGTCAGGTCAGTCAGTCAGGTCAGTCAGTCAGGTCAGTCAGTCAGGTCAGTCAGTCAGGTCAGTCAGTCAGGTCAGTCAGTCAGGTCAGTCAGTCAGGTCAGTCAGTCAGGTCAGTCAGTCAGGTCAGTCAGTCAGGTCAGTCAGTCAGGTCAGTCAGTCAGGTCAGTCAGTCAGGTCAGTCAGTCAGGTCAGTCAGTCAGGTCAGTCAGTCAGGTCAGTCAGTCAGGTCAGTCAGTCAGGTCAGTCAGTCAGGTCAGTCAGTCAGGTCAGTCAGTCAGGTCAGTCAGTCAGGTCAGTCAGTCAGGTCAGTCAGTCAGGTCAGTCAGTCAGGTCAGTCAGTCAGGTCAGTCAGTCAGTCAGTCAGTCAGGTCAGTCAGTCAGTCAGTCAGTCAGTCAGTCAGTCAGGTCAGTCAGTCAGGTCAGTCAGTCAGGTCAGTCAGTCAGGTCAGTCAGTCAGGTCAGTCAGTCAGGTCAGTCAGTCAGGTCAGTCAGTCAGGTCAGTCAGTCAGGTCAGTCAGTCAGGTCAGTCAGTCAGGTCAGTCAGTCAGGTCAGTCAGTCAGGTCAGTCAGTCAGGTCAGTCAGTCAGGTCAGTCAGTCAGGTCAGTCAGTCAGGTCAGTCAGTCAGGTCAGTCAGTCAGGTCAGTCAGTCAGGTCAGTCAGTCAGGTCAGTCAGTCAGGTCAGTCAGTCAGGTCAGTCAGTCAGGTCAGTCAGTCAGGTCAGTCAGTCAGGTCAGTCAGTCAGGTCAGTCAGTCAGGTCAGTCAGTCAGGTCAGTCAGTCAGGTCAGTCAGTCAGGTCAGTCAGTCAGGTCAGTCAGTCAGGTCAGTCAGTCAGGTCAGTCAGTCAGGTCAGTCAGTCAGGTCAGTCAGTCAGGTCAGTCAGTCAGGTCAGTCAGTCAGGTCAGTCAGTCAGGTCAGTCAGTCAGGTCAGTCAGTCAGGTCAGTCAGTCAGGTCAGTCAGTCAGGTCAGTCAGTCAGGTCAGTCAGTCAGGTCAGTCAGTCAGGTCAGTCAGTCAGGTCAGTCAGTCAGGTCAGTCAGTCAGGTCAGTCAGTCAGGTCAGTCAGTCAGGTCAGTCAGTCAGGTCAGTCAGTCAGGTCAGTCAGTCAGGTCAGTCAGTCAGGTCAGTCAGTCAGGTCAGTCAGTCAGGTCAGTCAGTCAGGTCAGTCAGTCAGGTCAGTCAGTCAGGTCAGTCAGTCAGGTCAGTCAGTCAGGTCAGTCAGTCAGGTCAGTCAGTCAGGTCAGTCAGTCAGGTCAGTCAGTCAGGTCAGTCAGTCAGGTCAGTCAGTCAGGTCAGTCAGTCAGGTCAGTCAGTCAGGTCAGTCAGTCAGGTCAGTCAGTCAGGTCAGTCAGTCAGGTCAGTCAGTCAGGTCAGTCAGTCAGGTCAGTCAGTCAGGTCAGTCAGTCAGGTCAGTCAGTCAGGTCAGTCAGTCAGGTCAGTCAGTCAGGTCAGTCAGTCAGGTCAGTCAGTCAGGTCAGTCAGTCAGGTCAGTCAGTCAGTCAGTCAGTCAGTCAGGTCAGTCAGTCAGGTCAGTCAGTCAGGTCAGTCAGTCAGGTCAGTCAGTCAGGTCAGTCAGTCAGGTCAGTCAGTCAGGTCAGTCAGTCAGGTCAGTCAGTCAGGTCAGTCAGTCAGGTCAGTCAGTCAGGTCAGTCAGTCAGGTCAGTCAGTCAGGTCAGTCAGTCAGGTCAGTCAGTCAGGTCAGTCAGTCAGGTCAGTCAGTCAGGTCAGTCAGTCAGGTCAGTCAGTCAGGTCAGTCAGTCAGGTCAGTCAGTCAGGTCAGTCAGTCAGGTCAGTCAGTCAGGTCAGTCAGTCAGGTCAGTCAGTCAGGTCAGTCAGTCAGGTCAGTCAGTCAGGTCAGTCAGTCAGGTCAGTCAGTCAGGTCAGTCAGTCAGGTCAGTCAGTCAGGTCAGTCAGTCAGGTCAGTCAGTCAGGTCAGTCAGTCAGGTCAGTCAGTCAGGTCAGTCAGTCAGGTCAGTCAGTCAGGTCAGTCAGTCAGGTCAGTCAGTCAGGTCAGTCAGTCAGGTCAGTCAGTCAGGTCAGTCAGTCAGGTCAGTCAGTCAGGTCAGTCAGTCAGGTCAGTCAGTCAGGTCAGTCAGTCAGGTCAGTCAGTCAGGTCAGTCAGTCAGGTCAGTCAGTCAGGTCAGTCAGTCAGGTCAGTCAGTCAGGTCAGTCAGTCAGGTCAGTCAGTCAGGTCAGTCAGTCAGGTCAGTCAGTCAGGTCAGTCAGTCAGGTCAGTCAGTCAGGTCAGTCAGTCAGGTCAGTCAGTCAGGTCAGTCAGTCAGGTCAGTCAGTCAGGTCAGTCAGTCAGGTCAGTCAGTCAGGTCAGTCAGTCAGGTCAGTCAGTCAGGTCAGTCAGTCAGGTCAGTCAGTCAGGTCAGTCAGTCAGGTCAGTCAGTCAGGTCAGTCAGTCAGGTCAGTCAGTCAGGTCAGTCAGTCAGGTCAGTCAGTCAGGTCAGTCAGTCAGGTCAGTCAGTCAGGTCAGTCAGTCAGGTCAGTCAGTCAGGTCAGTCAGTCAGGTCAGTCAGTCAGGTCAGTCAGTCAGGTCAGTCAGTCAGGTCAGTCAGTCAGGTCAGTCAGTCAGGTCAGTCAGTCAGGTCAGTCAGTCAGGTCAGTCAGTCAGGTCAGTCAGTCAGGTCAGTCAGTCAGGTCAGTCAGTCAGGTCAGTCAGTCAGGTCAGTCAGTCAGGTCAGTCAGTCAGGTCAGTCAGTCAGGTCAGTCAGTCAGGTCAGTGAGTCAGGTCAGTGAGTCAGGTCAGTGAGTCAGGCCAGTCAGTCAGGTCAGTCAGTCAGGTGGGTCAGTCAGGTCAGTCAGTCAGGTCAGTCAGTCAGGTCAGTCAGTCAGGTCAGTCAGTCAGGTCAGTCAGTCAGGTCAGTCAGTCAGGTCAGTCAGTCAGGTCAGTCAGTCAGGTCAGTCAGTCAGGTCAGTCAGTCAGGTCAGTCAGTCAGGTCAGTCAGTCAGGTCAGTCAGTCAGGTCAGTCAGTCAGGTCAGTCAGTCAGGTCAGTCAGTCAGGTCAGTCAGTCAGGTCAGTCAGTCAGGTCAGTCAGTCAGGTCAGTCAGTCAGGTCAGTCAGTCAGGTCAGTCAGTCAGGTCAGTCAGTCAGGTCAGTCAGTCAGGTCAGTCAGTCAGGTCAGTCAGTCAGGTCAGTCAGTCAGGTCAGTCAGTCAGGTCAGTCAGTCAGGTCAGTCAGTCAGGTCAGTCAGTCAGGTCAGTCAGTCAGGTCAGTCAGTCAGGTCAGTCAGTCAGGTCAGTCAGTCAGGTCAGTCAGTCAGGTCAGTCAGTCAGGTCAGTCAGTCAGGTCAGTCAGTCAGGTCAGTCAGTCAGGTCAGTCAGTCAGGTCAGTCAGTCAGGTCAGTCAGTCAGGTCAGTCAGTCAGGTCAGTCAGTCAGGTCAGTCAGTCAGGTCAGTCAGTCAGGTCAGTCAGTCAGGTCAGTCAGTCAGGTCAGTCAGTCAGGTCAGTCAGTCAGGTCAGTCAGTCAGGTCAGTCAGTCAGGTCAGTCAGTCAGGTCAGTCAGTCAGGTCAGTCAGTCAGGTCAGTCAGTCAGGTCAGTCAGTCAGGTCAGTCAGTCAGGTCAGTCAGTCAGGTCAGTCAGTCAGGTCAGTCAGTCAGGTCAGTCAGTCAGGTCAGTCAGTCAGGTCAGTCAGTCAGGTCAGTCAGTCAGGTCAGTCAGTCAGGTCAGTCAGTCAGGTCAGTCAGTCAGGTCAGTCAGTCAGGTCAGTCAGTCAGGTCAGTCAGTCAGGTCAGTCAGTCAGGTCAGTCAGTCAGGTCAGTCAGTCAGGTCAGTCAGTCAGGTCAGTCAGTCAGGTCAGTCAGTCAGGTCAGTCAGTCAGGTCAGTCAGTCAGGTCAGTCAGTCAGGTCAGTCAGTCAGGTCAGTCAGTCAGGTCAGTCAGTCAGGTCAGTCAGTCAGGTCAGTCAGTCAGGTCAGTCAGTCAGGTCAGTCAGTCAGGTCAGTCAGTCAGGTCAGTCAGTCAGGTCAGTCAGTCAGGTCAGTCAGTCAGGTCAGTCAGTCAGGTCAGTCAGTCAGGTCAGTCAGTCAGGTCAGTCAGTCAGGTCAGTCAGTCAGGTCAGTCAGTCAGGTCAGTCAGTCAGGTCAGTCAGTCAGGTCAGTCAGTCAGGTCAGTCAGTCAGGTCAGTCAGTCAGGTCAGTCAGTCAGGTCAGTCAGTCAGGTCAGTCAGTCAGGTCAGTCAGTCAGGTCAGTCAGTCAGGTCAGTCAGTCAGGTCAGTCAGTCAGGTCAGTCAGTCAGGTCAGTCAGTCAGGTCAGTCAGTCAGGTCAGTCAGTCAGGTCAGTCAGTCAGGTCAGTCAGTCAGGTCAGTCAGTCAGGTCAGTCAGTCAGGTCAGTCAGTCAGGTCAGTCAGTCAGGTCAGTCAGTCAGGTCAGTCAGTCAGGTCAGTCAGTCAGGTCAGTCAGTCAGGTCAGTCAGTCAGGTCAGTCAGTCAGGTCAGTCAGTCAGGTCAGTCAGTCAGGTCAGTCAGTCAGGTCAGTCAGTCAGGTCAGTCAGTCAGGTCAGTCAGTCAGGTCAGTCAGTCAGGTCAGTCAGTCAGGTCAGTCAGTCAGGTCAGTCAGTCAGGTCAGTCAGTCAGGTCAGTCAGTCAGGTCAGTCAGTCAGGTCAGTCAGTCAGGTCAGTCAGTCAGGTCAGTCAGTCAGGTCAGTCAGTCAGGTCAGTCAGTCAGGTCAGTCAGTCAGGTCAGTCAGTCAGGTCAGTCAGTCAGGTCAGTCAGTCAGGTCAGTCAGTCAGGTCAGTCAGTCAGGTCAGTCAGTCAGGTCAGTCAGTCAGGTCAGTCAGTCAGGTCAGTCAGTCAGGTCAGTCAGTCAGGTCAGTCAGTCAGGTCAGTCAGTCAGGTCAGTCAGTCAGGTCAGTCAGTCAGGTCAGTCAGTCAGGTCAGTCAGTCAGGTCAGTCAGTCAGGTCAGTCAGTCAGGTCAGTCAGTCAGGTCAGTCAGTCAGGTCAGTCAGTCAGGTCAGTCAGTCAGGTCAGTCAGTCAGGTCAGTCAGTCAGGTCAGTCAGTCAGGTCAGTCAGTCAGGTCAGTCAGTCAGGTCAGTCAGTCAGGTCAGTCAGTCAGGTCAGTCAGTCAGGTCAGTCAGTCAGGTCAGTCAGTCAGGTCAGTCAGTCAGGTCAGTCAGTCAGGTCAGTCAGTCAGGTCAGTCAGTCAGGTCAGTCAGTCAGGTCAGTCAGTCAGGTCAGTCAGTCAGGTCAGTCAGTCAGGTCAGTCAGTCAGGTCAGTCAGTCAGGTCAGTCAGTCAGGTCAGTCAGTCAGGTCAGTCAGTCAGGTCAGTCAGTCAGGTCAGTCAGTCAGGTCAGTCAGTCAGGTCAGTCAGTCAGGTCAGTCAGTCAGGTCAGTCAGTCAGGTCAGTCAGTCAGGTCAGTCAGTCAGGTCAGTCAGTCAGGTCAGTCAGTCAGGTCAGTCAGTCAGGTCAGTCAGTCAGGTCAGTCAGTCAGGTCAGTCAGTCAGGTCAGTCAGTCAGGTCAGTCAGTCAGGTCAGTCAGTCAGGTCAGTCAGTCAGGTCAGTCAGTCAGGTCAGTCAGTCAGGTCAGTCAGTCAGGTCAGTCAGTCAGGTCAGTCAGTCAGGTCAGTCAGTCAGGTCAGTCAGTCAGGTCAGTCAGTCAGGTCAGTCAGTCAGGTCAGTCAGTCAGGTCAGTCAGTCAGGTCAGTCAGTCAGGTCAGTCAGTCAGGTCAGTCAGTCAGGTCAGTCAGTCAGGTCAGTCAGTCAGGTCAGTCAGTCAGGTCAGTCAGTCAGGTCAGTCAGTCAGGTCAGTCAGTCAGGTCAGTCAGTCAGGTCAGTCAGTCAGGTCAGTCAGTCAGGTCAGTCAGTCAGGTCAGTCAGTCAGGTCAGTCAGTCAGGTCAGTCAGTCAGGTCAGTCAGTCAGGTCAGTCAGTCAGGTCAGTCAGTCAGGTCAGTCAGTCAGGTCAGTCAGTCAGGTCAGTCAGTCAGGTCAGTCAGTCAGGTCAGTCAGTCAGGTCAGTCAGTCAGGTCAGTCAGTCAGGTCAGTCAGTCAGGTCAGTCAGTCAGGTCAGTCAGTCAGGTCAGTCAGTCAGGTCAGTCAGTCAGGTCAGTCAGTCAGGTCAGTCAGTCAGGTCAGTCAGTCAGGTCAGTCAGTCAGGTCAGTCAGTCAGGTCAGTCAGTCAGGTCAGTCAGTCAGGTCAGTCAGTCAGGTCAGTCAGTCAGGTCAGTCAGTCAGGTCAGTCAGTCAGGTCAGTCAGTCAGGTCAGTCAGTCAGGTCAGTCAGTCAGGTCAGTCAGTCAGGTCAGTCAGTCAGGTCAGTCAGTCAGGTCAGTCAGTCAGGTCAGTCAGTCAGGTCAGTCAGTCAGGTCAGTCAGTCAGGTCAGTCAGTCAGGTCAGTCAGTCAGGTCAGTCAGTCAGGTCAGTCAGTCAGGTCAGTCAGTCAGGTCAGTCAGTCAGGTCAGTCAGTCAGGTCAGTCAGTCAGGTCAGTCAGTCAGGTCAGTCAGTCAGGTCAGTCAGTCAGGTCAGTCAGTCAGGTCAGTCAGTCAGGTCAGTCAGTCAGGTCAGTCAGTCAGGTCAGTCAGTCAGGTCAGTCAGTCAGGTCAGTCAGTCAGGTCAGTCAGTCAGGTCAGTCAGTCAGGTCAGTCAGTCAGGTCAGTCAGTCAGGTCAGTCAGTCAGGTCAGTCAGTCAGGTCAGTCAGTCAGGTCAGTCAGTCAGGTCAGTCAGTCAGGTCAGTCAGTCAGGTCAGTCAGTCAGGTCAGTCAGTCAGGTCAGTCAGTCAGGTCAGTCAGTCAGGTCAGTCAGTCAGGTCAGTCAGTCAGGTCAGTCAGTCAGGTCAGTCAGTCAGGTCAGTCAGTCAGGTCAGTCAGTCAGGTCAGTCAGTCAGGTCAGTCAGTCAGGTCAGTCAGTCAGGTCAGTCAGTCAGGTCAGTCAGTCAGGTCAGTCAGTCAGGTCAGTCAGTCAGGTCAGTCAGTCAGGTCAGTCAGTCAGGTCAGTCAGTCAGGTCAGTCAGTCAGGTCAGTCAGTCAGGTCAGTCAGTCAGGTCAGTCAGTCAGGTCAGTCAGTCAGGTCAGTCAGTCAGGTCAGTCAGTCAGGTCAGTCAGTCAGGTCAGTCAGTCAGGTCAGTCAGTCAGGTCAGTCAGTCAGGTCAGTCAGTCAGGTCAGTCAGTCAGGTCAGTCAGTCAGGTCAGTCAGTCAGGTCAGTCAGTCAGGTCAGTCAGTCAGGTCAGTCAGTCAGGTCAGTCAGTCAGGTCAGTCAGTCAGGTCAGTCAGTCAGGTCAGTCAGTCAGGTCAGTCAGTCAGGTCAGTCAGTCAGGTCAGTCAGTCAGGTCAGTCAGTCAGGTCAGTCAGTCAGGTCAGTCAGTCAGGTCAGTCAGTCAGGTCAGTCAGTCAGGTCAGTCAGTCAGGTCAGTCAGTCAGGTCAGTCAGTCAGGTCAGTCAGTCAGGTCAGTCAGTCAGGTCAGTCAGTCAGGTCAGTCAGTCAGGTCAGTCAGTCAGGTCAGTCAGTCAGGTCAGTCAGTCAGGTCAGTCAGTCAGGTCAGTCAGTCAGGTCAGTCAGTCAGGTCAGTCAGTCAGGTCAGTCAGTCAGGTCAGTCAGTCAGGTCAGTCAGTCAGGTCAGTCAGTCAGGTCAGTCAGTCAGGTCAGTCAGTCAGGTCAGTCAGTCAGGTCAGTCAGTCAGGTCAGTCAGTCAGGTCAGTCAGTCAGGTCAGTCAGTCAGGTCAGTCAGTCAGGTCAGTCAGTCAGGTCAGTCAGTCAGGTCAGTCAGTCAGGTCAGTCAGTCAGGTCAGTCAGTCAGGTCAGTCAGTCAGGTCAGTCAGTCAGGTCAGTCAGTCAGGTCAGTCAGTCAGGTCAGTCAGTCAGGTCAGTCAGTCAGGTCAGTCAGTCAGGTCAGTCAGTCAGGTCAGTCAGTCAGGTCAGTCAGTCAGGTCAGTCAGTCAGGTCAGTCAGTCAGGTCAGTCAGTCAGGTCAGTCAGTCAGGTCAGTCAGTCAGGTCAGTCAGTCAGGTCAGTCAGTCAGGTCAGTCAGTCAGGTCAGTCAGTCAGGTCAGTCAGTCAGGTCAGTCAGTCAGGTCAGTCAGTCAGGTCAGTCAGTCAGGTCAGTCAGTCAGGTCAGTCAGTCAGGTCAGTCAGTCAGGTCAGTCAGTCAGGTCAGTCAGTCAGGTCAGTCAGTCAGGTCAGTCAGTCAGGTCAGTCAGTCAGGTCAGTCAGTCAGGTCAGTCAGTCAGGTCAGTCAGTCAGGTCAGTCAGTCAGGTCAGTCAGTCAGGTCAGTCAGTCAGGTCAGTCAGTCAGGTCAGTCAGTCAGGTCAGTCAGTCAGGTCAGTCAGTCAGGTCAGTCAGTCAGGTCAGTCAGTCAGGTCAGTCAGTCAGGTCAGTCAGTCAGGTCAGTCAGTCAGGTCAGTCAGTCAGGTCAGTCAGTCAGGTCAGTCAGTCAGGTCAGTCAGTCAGGTCAGTCAGTCAGGTCAGTCAGTCAGGTCAGTCAGTCAGGTCAGTCAGTCAGGTCAGTCAGTCAGGTCAGTCAGTCAGGTCAGTCAGTCAGTCAGTCAGTCAGTCAGGTCAGTCAGTCAGGTCAGTCAGTCAGGTCAGTCAGTCAGGTCAGTCAGTCAGGTCAGTCAGTCAGGTCAGTCAGTCAGGTCAGTCAGTCAGGTCAGTCAGTCAGGTCAGTCAGTCAGGTCAGTCAGTCAGGTCAGTCAGTCAGGTCAGTCAGTCAGGTCAGTCAGTCAGGTCAGTCAGTCAGGTCAGTCAGTCAGGTCAGTCAGTCAGGTCAGTCAGTCAGGTCAGTCAGTCAGGTCAGTCAGTCAGGTCAGTCAGTCAGGTCAGTCAGTCAGGTCAGTCAGTCAGGTCAGTCAGTCAGGTCAGTCAGTCAGGTCAGTCAGTCAGGTCAGTCAGTCAGGTCAGTCAGTCAGGTCAGTCAGTCAGGTCAGTCAGTCAGGTCAGTCAGTCAGGTCAGTCAGTCAGGTCAGTCAGTCAGGTCAGTCAGTCAGGTCAGTCAGTCAGGTCAGTCAGTCAGGTCAGTCAGTCAGGTCAGTCAGTCAGGTCAGTCAGTCAGGTCAGTCAGTCAGGTCAGTCAGTCAGGTCAGTCAGTCAGGTCAGTCAGTCAGGTCAGTCAGTCAGGTCAGTCAGTCAGGTCAGTCAGTCAGGTCAGTCAGTCAGGTCAGTCAGTCAGGTCAGTCAGTCAGGTCAGTCAGTCAGGTCAGTCAGTCAGGTCAGTCAGTCAGGTCAGTCAGTCAGGTCAGTCAGTCAGGTCAGTCAGTCAGGTCAGTCAGTCAGGTCAGTCAGTCAGGTCAGTCAGTCAGGTCAGTCAGTCAGGTCAGTCAGTCAGGTCAGTCAGTCAGGTCAGTCAGTCAGGTCAGTCAGTCAGGTCAGTCAGTCAGGTCAGTCAGTCAGGTCAGTCAGTCAGGTCAGTCAGTCAGGTCAGTCAGTCAGGTCAGTCAGTCAGGTCAGTCAGTCAGGTCAGTCAGTCAGGTCAGTCAGTCAGGTCAGTCAGTCAGGTCAGTCAGTCAGGTCAGTCAGTCAGGTCAGTCAGTCAGGTCAGTCAGTCAGGTCAGTCAGTCAGGTCAGTCAGTCAGGTCAGTCAGTCAGGTCAGTCAGTCAGGTCAGTCAGTCAGGTCAGTCAGTCAGGTCAGTCAGTCAGGTCAGTCAGTCAGGTCAGTCAGTCAGGTCAGTCAGTCAGGTCAGTCAGTCAGGTCAGTCAGTCAGGTCAGTCAGTCAGGTCAGTCAGTCAGGTCAGTCAGTCAGGTCAGTCAGTCAGGTCAGTCAGTCAGGTCAGTCAGTCAGGTCAGTCAGTCAGGTCAGTCAGTCAGGTCAGTCAGTCAGGTCAGTCAGTCAGGTCAGTCAGTCAGGTCAGTCAGTCAGGTCAGTCAGTCAGGTCAGTCAGTCAGGTCAGTCAGTCAGGTCAGTCAGTCAGGTCAGTCAGTCAGGTCAGTCAGTCAGGTCAGTCAGTCAGGTCAGTCAGTCAGGTCAGTCAGTCAGGTCAGTCAGTCAGGTCAGTCAGTCAGGTCAGTCAGTCAGGTCAGTCAGTCAGGTCAGTCAGTCAGGTCAGTCAGTCAGGTCAGTCAGTCAGGTCAGTCAGTCAGGTCAGTCAGTCAGGTCAGTCAGTCAGGTCAGTCAGTCAGGTCAGTCAGTCAGGTCAGTCAGTCAGGTCAGTCAGTCAGGTCAGTCAGTCAGGTCAGTCAGTCAGGTCAGTCAGTCAGGTCAGTCAGTCAGGTCAGTCAGTCAGGTCAGTCAGTCAGGTCAGTCAGTCAGGTCAGTCAGTCAGGTCAGTCAGTCAGGTCAGTCAGTCAGGTCAGTCAGTCAGGTCAGTCAGTCAGGTCAGTCAGTCAGGTCAGTCAGTCAGGTCAGTCAGTCAGGTCAGTCAGTCAGGTCAGTCAGTCAGGTCAGTCAGTCAGGTCAGTCAGTCAGGTCAGTCAGTCAGGTCAGTCAGTCAGGTCAGTCAGTCAGGTCAGTCAGTCAGGTCAGTCAGTCAGGTCAGTCAGTCAGGTCAGTCAGTCAGGTCAGTCAGTCAGGTCAGTCAGTCAGGTCAGTCAGTCAGGTCAGTCAGTCAGGTCAGTCAGTCAGGTCAGTCAGTCAGGTCAGTCAGTCAGGTCAGTCAGTCAGGTCAGTCAGTCAGGTCAGTCAGTCAGGTCAGTCAGTCAGGTCAGTCAGTCAGGTCAGTCAGTCAGGTCAGTCAGTCAGGTCAGTCAGTCAGGTCAGTCAGTCAGGTCAGTCAGTCAGGTCAGTCAGTCAGGTCAGTCAGTCAGGTCAGTCAGTCAGGTCAGTCAGTCAGGTCAGTCAGTCAGGTCAGTCAGTCAGGTCAGTCAGTCAGGTCAGTCAGTCAGGTCAGTCAGTCAGGTCAGTCAGTCAGGTCAGTCAGTCAGGTCAGTCAGTCAGGTCAGTCAGTCAGGTCAGTCAGTCAGGTCAGTCAGTCAGGTCAGTCAGTCAGGTCAGTCAGTCAGGTCAGTCAGTCAGGTCAGTCAGTCAGGTCAGTCAGTCAGGTCAGTCAGTCAGGTCAGTCAGTCAGGTCAGTCAGTCAGGTCAGTCAGTCAGGTCAGTCAGTCAGGTCAGTCAGTCAGGTCAGTCAGTCAGGTCAGTCAGTCAGGTCAGTCAGTCAGGTCAGTCAGTCAGGTCAGTCAGTCAGGTCAGTCAGTCAGGTCAGTCAGTCAGGTCAGTCAGTCAGGTCAGTCAGTCAGGTCAGTCAGTCAGGTCAGTCAGTCAGGTCAGTCAGTCAGGTCAGTCAGTCAGGTCAGTCAGTCAGGTCAGTCAGTCAGGTCAGTCAGTCAGGTCAGTCAGTCAGGTCAGTCAGTCAGGTCAGTCAGTCAGGTCAGTCAGTCAGGTCAGTCAGTCAGGTCAGTCAGTCAGGTCAGTCAGTCAGGTCAGTCAGTCAGGTCAGTCAGTCAGGTCAGTCAGTCAGGTCAGTCAGTCAGGTCAGTCAGTCAGGTCAGTCAGTCAGGTCAGTCAGTCAGGTCAGTCAGTCAGGTCAGTCAGTCAGGTCAGTCAGTCAGGTCAGTCAGTCAGGTCAGTCAGTCAGGTCAGTCAGTCAGGTCAGTCAGTCAGGTCAGTCAGTCAGGTCAGTCAGTCAGGTCAGTCAGTCAGGTCAGTCAGTCAGGTCAGTCAGTCAGGTCAGTCAGTCAGGTCAGTCAGTCAGGTCAGTCAGTCAGGTCAGTCAGTCAGGTCAGTCAGTCAGGTCAGTCAGTCAGGTCAGTCAGTCAGGTCAGTCAGTCAGGTCAGTCAGTCAGGTCAGTCAGTCAGGTCAGTCAGTCAGGTCAGTCAGTCAGGTCAGTCAGTCAGGTCAGTCAGTCAGGTCAGTCAGTCAGGTCAGTCAGTCAGGTCAGTCAGTCAGGTCAGTCAGTCAGGTCAGTCAGTCAGGTCAGTCAGTCAGGTCAGTCAGTCAGGTCAGTCAGTCAGGTCAGTCAGTCAGGTCAGTCAGTCAGGTCAGTCAGTCAGGTCAGTCAGTCAGGTCAGTCAGTCAGGTCAGTCAGTCAGGTCAGTCAGTCAGGTCAGTCAGTCAGGTCAGTCAGTCAGGTCAGTCAGTCAGGTCAGTCAGTCAGGTCAGTCAGTCAGGTCAGTCAGTCAGGTCAGTCAGTCAGGTCAGTCAGTCAGGTCAGTCAGTCAGGTCAGTCAGTCAGGTCAGTCAGTCAGGTCAGTCAGTCAGGTCAGTCAGTCAGGTCAGTCAGTCAGGTCAGTCAGTCAGGTCAGTCAGTCAGGTCAGTCAGTCAGGTCAGTCAGTCAGGTCAGTCAGTCAGGTCAGTCAGTCAGGTCAGTCAGTCAGGTCAGTCAGTCAGGTCAGTCAGTCAGGTCAGTCAGTCAGGTCAGTCAGTCAGGTCAGTCAGTCAGGTCAGTCAGTCAGGTCAGTCAGTCAGGTCAGTCAGTCAGGTCAGTCAGTCAGGTCAGTCAGTCAGGTCAGTCAGTCAGGTCAGTCAGTCAGGTCAGTCAGTCAGGTCAGTCAGTCAGGTCAGTCAGTCAGGTCAGTCAGTCAGGTCAGTCAGTCAGGTCAGTCAGTCAGGTCAGTCAGTCAGGTCAGTCAGTCAGGTCAGTCAGTCAGGTCAGTCAGTCAGGTCAGTCAGTCAGGTCAGTCAGTCAGGTCAGTCAGTCAGGTCAGTCAGTCAGGTCAGTCAGTCAGGTCAGTCAGTCAGGTCAGTCAGTCAGGTCAGTCAGTCAGGTCAGTCAGTCAGGTCAGTCAGTCAGGTCAGTCAGTCAGGTCAGTCAGTCAGGTCAGTCAGTCAGGTCAGTCAGTCAGGTCAGTCAGTCAGGTCAGTCAGTCAGGTCAGTCAGTCAGGTCAGTCAGTCAGGTCAGTCAGTCAGGTCAGTCAGTCAGGTCAGTCAGTCAGGTCAGTCAGTCAGGTCAGTCAGTCAGGTCAGTCAGTCAGGTCAGTCAGTCAGGTCAGTCAGTCAGGTCAGTCAGTCAGGTCAGTCAGTCAGGTCAGTCAGTCAGGTCAGTCAGTCAGGTCAGTCAGTCAGGTCAGTCAGTCAGGTCAGTCAGTCAGGTCAGTCAGTCAGGTCAGTCAGTCAGGTCAGTCAGTCAGGTCAGTCAGTCAGGTCAGTCAGTCAGGTCAGTCAGTCAGGTCAGTCAGTCAGGTCAGTCAGTCAGGTCAGTCAGTCAGGTCAGTCAGTCAGGTCAGTCAGTCAGGTCAGTCAGTCAGGTCAGTCAGTCAGGTCAGTCAGTCAGGTCAGTCAGTCAGGTCAGTCAGTCAGGTCAGTCAGTCAGGTCAGTCAGTCAGGTCAGTCAGTCAGGTCAGTCAGTCAGGTCAGTCAGTCAGGTCAGTCAGTCAGGTCAGTCAGTCAGGTCAGTCAGTCAGGTCAGTCAGTCAGGTCAGTCAGTCAGGTCAGTCAGTCAGGTCAGTCAGTCAGGTCAGTCAGTCAGGTCAGTCAGTCAGGTCAGTCAGTCAGGTCAGTCAGTCAGGTCAGTCAGTCAGGTCAGTCAGTCAGGTCAGTCAGTCAGGTCAGTCAGTCAGGTCAGTCAGTCAGGTCAGTCAGTCAGGTCAGTCAGTCAGGTCAGTCAGTCAGGTCAGTCAGTCAGGTCAGTCAGTCAGGTCAGTCAGTCAGGTCAGTCAGTCAGGTCAGTCAGTCAGGTCAGTCAGTCAGGTCAGTCAGTCAGGTCAGTCAGTCAGGTCAGTCAGTCAGGTCAGTCAGTCAGGTCAGTCAGTCAGGTCAGTCAGTCAGGTCAGTCAGTCAGGTCAGTCAGTCAGGTCAGTCAGTCAGGTCAGTCAGTCAGGTCAGTCAGTCAGGTCAGTCAGTCAGGTCAGTCAGTCAGGTCAGTCAGTCAGGTCAGTCAGTCAGGTCAGTCAGTCAGGTCAGTCAGTCAGGTCAGTCAGTCAGGTCAGTCAGTCAGGTCAGTCAGTCAGGTCAGTCAGTCAGGTCAGTCAGTCAGGTCAGTCAGTCAGGTCAGTCAGTCAGGTCAGTCAGTCAGGTCAGTCAGTCAGGTCAGTCAGTCAGGTCAGTCAGTCAGGTCAGTCAGTCAGGTCAGTCAGTCAGGTCAGTCAGTCAGGTCAGTCAGTCAGGTCAGTCAGTCAGGTCAGTCAGTCAGGTCAGTCAGTCAGGTCAGTCAGTCAGGTCAGTCAGTCAGGTCAGTCAGTCAGGTCAGTCAGTCAGGTCAGTCAGTCAGGTCAGTCAGTCAGGTCAGTCAGTCAGGTCAGTCAGTCAGGTCAGTCAGTCAGGTCAGTCAGTCAGGTCAGTCAGTCAGGTCAGTCAGTCAGGTCAGTCAGTCAGGTCAGTCAGTCAGGTCAGTCAGTCAGGTCAGTCAGTCAGGTCAGTCAGTCAGGTCAGTCAGTCAGGTCAGTCAGTCAGGTCAGTCAGTCAGGTCAGTCAGTCAGGTCAGTCAGTCAGGTCAGTCAGTCAGGTCAGTCAGTCAGGTCAGTCAGTCAGGTCAGTCAGTCAGGTCAGTCAGTCAGGTCAGTCAGTCAGGTCAGTCAGTCAGGTCAGTCAGTCAGGTCAGTCAGTCAGGTCAGTCAGTCAGGTCAGTCAGTCAGGTCAGTCAGTCAGGTCAGTCAGTCAGGTCAGTCAGTCAGGTCAGTCAGTCAGGTCAGTCAGTCAGGTCAGTCAGTCAGGTCAGTCAGTCAGGTCAGTCAGTCAGGTCAGTCAGTCAGGTCAGTCAGTCAGGTCAGTCAGTCAGGTCAGTCAGTCAGGTCAGTCAGTCAGGTCAGTCAGTCAGGTCAGTCAGTCAGGTCAGTCAGTCAGGTCAGTCAGTCAGGTCAGTCAGTCAGGTCAGTCAGTCAGGTCAGTCAGTCAGGTCAGTCAGTCAGGTCAGTCAGTCAGGTCAGTCAGTCAGGTCAGTCAGTCAGGTCAGTCAGTCAGGTCAGTCAGTCAGGTCAGTCAGTCAGGTCAGTCAGTCAGGTCAGTCAGTCAGGTCAGTCAGTCAGGTCAGTCAGTCAGGTCAGTCAGTCAGGTCAGTCAGTCAGGTCAGTCAGTCAGGTCAGTCAGTCAGGTCAGTCAGTCAGGTCAGTCAGTCAGGTCAGTCAGTCAGGTCAGTCAGTCAGGTCAGTCAGTCAGGTCAGTCAGTCAGGTCAGTCAGTCAGGTCAGTCAGTCAGGTCAGTCAGTCAGGTCAGTCAGTCAGGTCAGTCAGTCAGGTCAGTCAGTCAGGTCAGTCAGTCAGGTCAGTCAGTCAGGTCAGTCAGTCAGGTCAGTCAGTCAGGTCAGTCAGTCAGGTCAGTCAGTCAGGTCAGTCAGTCAGGTCAGTCAGTCAGGTCAGTCAGTCAGGTCAGTCAGTCAGGTCAGTCAGTCAGGTCAGTCAGTCAGGTCAGTCAGTCAGGTCAGTCAGTCAGGTCAGTCAGTCAGGTCAGTCAGTCAGGTCAGTCAGTCAGGTCAGTCAGTCAGGTCAGTCAGTCAGGTCAGTCAGTCAGGTCAGTCAGTCAGGTCAGTCAGTCAGGTCAGTCAGTCAGGTCAGTCAGTCAGGTCAGTCAGTCAGGTCAGTCAGTCAGGTCAGTCAGTCAGGTCAGTCAGTCAGGTCAGTCAGTCAGGTCAGTCAGTCAGGTCAGTCAGTCAGGTCAGTCAGTCAGGTCAGTCAGTCAGGTCAGTCAGTCAGGTCAGTCAGTCAGGTCAGTCAGTCAGGTCAGTCAGTCAGGTCAGTCAGTCAGGTCAGTCAGTCAGGTCAGTCAGTCAGGTCAGTCAGTCAGGTCAGTCAGTCAGGTCAGTCAGTCAGGTCAGTCAGTCAGGTCAGTCAGTCAGGTCAGTCAGTCAGGTCAGTCAGTCAGGTCAGTCAGTCAGGTCAGTCAGTCAGGTCAGTCAGTCAGGTCAGTCAGTCAGGTCAGTCAGTCAGGTCAGTCAGTCAGGTCAGTCAGTCAGGTCAGTCAGTCAGGTCAGTCAGTCAGGTCAGTCAGTCAGGTCAGTCAGTCAGGTCAGTCAGTCAGGTCAGTCAGTCAGGTCAGTCAGTCAGGTCAGTCAGTCAGGTCAGTCAGTCAGGTCAGTCAGTCAGGTCAGTCAGTCAGGTCAGTCAGTCAGGTCAGTCAGTCAGGTCAGTCAGTCAGGTCAGTCAGTCAGGTCAGTCAGTCAGGTCAGTCAGTCAGGTCAGTCAGTCAGGTCAGTCAGTCAGGTCAGTCAGTCAGGTCAGTCAGTCAGGTCAGTCAGTCAGGTCAGTCAGTCAGGTCAGTCAGTCAGGTCAGTCAGTCAGGTCAGTCAGTCAGGTCAGTCAGTCAGGTCAGTCAGTCAGGTCAGTCAGTCAGGTCAGTCAGTCAGGTCAGTCAGTCAGGTCAGTCAGTCAGGTCAGTCAGTCAGGTCAGTCAGTCAGGTCAGTCAGTCAGGTCAGTCAGTCAGGTCAGTCAGTCAGGTCAGTCAGTCAGGTCAGTCAGTCAGGTCAGTCAGTCAGGTCAGTCAGTCAGGTCAGTCAGTCAGGTCAGTCAGTCAGGTCAGTCAGTCAGGTCAGTCAGTCAGGTCAGTCAGTCAGGTCAGTCAGTCAGGTCAGTCAGTCAGGTCAGTCAGTCAGGTCAGTCAGTCAGGTCAGTCAGTCAGGTCAGTCAGTCAGGTCAGTCAGTCAGGTCAGTCAGTCAGGTCAGTCAGTCAGGTCAGTCAGTCAGGTCAGTCAGTCAGGTCAGTCAGTCAGGTCAGTCAGTCAGGTCAGTCAGTCAGGTCAGTCAGTCAGGTCAGTCAGTCAGGTCAGTCAGTCAGGTCAGTCAGTCAGGTCAGTCAGTCAGGTCAGTCAGTCAGGTCAGTCAGTCAGGTCAGTCAGTCAGGTCAGTCAGTCAGGTCAGTCAGTCAGGTCAGTCAGTCAGGTCAGTCAGTCAGGTCAGTCAGTCAGGTCAGTCAGTCAGGTCAGTCAGTCAGGTCAGTCAGTCAGGTCAGTCAGTCAGGTCAGTCAGTCAGGTCAGTCAGTCAGGTCAGTCAGTCAGGTCAGTCAGTCAGGTCAGTCAGTCAGGTCAGTCAGTCAGGTCAGTCAGTCAGGTCAGTCAGTCAGGTCAGTCAGTCAGGTCAGTCAGTCAGGTCAGTCAGTCAGGTCAGTCAGTCAGGTCAGTCAGTCAGGTCAGTCAGTCAGGTCAGTCAGTCAGGTCAGTCAGTCAGGTCAGTCAGTCAGGTCAGTCAGTCAGGTCAGTCAGTCAGGTCAGTCAGTCAGGTCAGTCAGTCAGGTCAGTCAGTCAGGTCAGTCAGTCAGGTCAGTCAGTCAGGTCAGTCAGTCAGGTCAGTCAGTCAGGTCAGTCAGTCAGGTCAGTCAGTCAGGTCAGTCAGTCAGGTCAGTCAGTCAGGTCAGTCAGTCAGGTCAGTCAGTCAGGTCAGTCAGTCAGGTCAGTCAGTCAGGTCAGTCAGTCAGGTCAGTCAGTCAGGTCAGTCAGTCAGGTCAGTCAGTCAGGTCAGTCAGTCAGGTCAGTCAGTCAGGTCAGTCAGTCAGGTCAGTCAGTCAGGTCAGTCAGTCAGGTCAGTCAGTCAGGTCAGTCAGTCAGGTCAGTCAGTCAGGTCAGTCAGTCAGGTCAGTCAGTCAGGTCAGTCAGTCAGGTCAGTCAGTCAGGTCAGTCAGTCAGGTCAGTCAGTCAGGTCAGTCAGTCAGGTCAGTCAGTCAGGTCAGTCAGTCAGGTCAGTCAGTCAGGTCAGTCAGTCAGGTCAGTCAGTCAGGTCAGTCAGTCAGGTCAGTCAGTCAGGTCAGTCAGTCAGGTCAGTCAGTCAGGTCAGTCAGTCAGGTCAGTCAGTCAGGTCAGTCAGTCAGGTCAGTCAGTCAGGTCAGTCAGTCAGGTCAGTCAGTCAGGTCAGTCAGTCAGGTCAGTCAGTCAGGTCAGTCAGTCAGGTCAGTCAGTCAGGTCAGTCAGTCAGGTCAGTCAGTCAGGTCAGTCAGTCAGGTCAGTCAGTCAGGTCAGTCAGTCAGGTCAGTCAGTCAGGTCAGTCAGTCAGGTCAGTCAGTCAGGTCAGTCAGTCAGGTCAGTCAGTCAGGTCAGTCAGTCAGGTCAGTCAGTCAGGTCAGTCAGTCAGGTCAGTCAGTCAGGTCAGTCAGTCAGGTCAGTCAGTCAGGTCAGTCAGTCAGGTCAGTCAGTCAGGTCAGTCAGTCAGGTCAGTCAGTCAGGTCAGTCAGTCAGGTCAGTCAGTCAGGTCAGTCAGTCAGGTCAGTCAGTCAGGTCAGTCAGTCAGGTCAGTCAGTCAGGTCAGTCAGTCAGGTCAGTCAGTCAGGTCAGTCAGTCAGGTCAGTCAGTCAGGTCAGTCAGTCAGGTCAGTCAGTCAGGTCAGTCAGTCAGGTCAGTCAGTCAGGTCAGTCAGTCAGGTCAGTCAGTCAGGTCAGTCAGTCAGGTCAGTCAGTCAGGTCAGTCAGTCAGGTCAGTCAGTCAGGTCAGTCAGTCAGGTCAGTCAGTCAGGTCAGTCAGTCAGGTCAGTCAGTCAGGTCAGTCAGTCAGGTCAGTCAGTCAGGTCAGTCAGTCAGGTCAGTCAGTCAGGTCAGTCAGTCAGGTCAGTCAGTCAGGTCAGTCAGTCAGGTCAGTCAGTCAGGTCAGTCAGTCAGGTCAGTCAGTCAGGTCAGTCAGTCAGGTCAGTCAGTCAGGTCAGTCAGTCAGGTCAGTCAGTCAGGTCAGTCAGTCAGGTCAGTCAGTCAGGTCAGTCAGTCAGGTCAGTCAGTCAGGTCAGTCAGTCAGGTCAGTCAGTCAGGTCAGTCAGTCAGGTCAGTCAGTCAGGTCAGTCAGTCAGGTCAGTCAGTCAGGTCAGTCAGTCAGGTCAGTCAGTCAGGTCAGTCAGTCAGGTCAGTCAGTCAGGTCAGTCAGTCAGGTCAGTCAGTCAGGTCAGTCAGTCAGGTCAGTCAGTCAGGTCAGTCAGTCAGGTCAGTCAGTCAGGTCAGTCAGTCAGGTCAGTCAGTCAGGTCAGTCAGTCAGGTCAGTCAGTCAGGTCAGTCAGTCAGGTCAGTCAGTCAGGTCAGTCAGTCAGGTCAGTCAGTCAGGTCAGTCAGTCAGGTCAGTCAGTCAGGTCAGTCAGTCAGGTCAGTCAGTCAGGTCAGTCAGTCAGGTCAGTCAGTCAGGTCAGTCAGTCAGGTCAGTCAGTCAGGTCAGTCAGTCAGGTCAGTCAGTCAGGTCAGTCAGTCAGGTCAGTCAGTCAGGTCAGTCAGTCAGGTCAGTCAGTCAGGTCAGTCAGTCAGGTCAGTCAGTCTTGTCAGTCAGTCAGGTCAGTCAGTCAGGTCAGTCAGTCAGGTCAGTCAGTCAGGTCAGTCAGTCAGGTCAGTCAGTCAGGTCAGTCAGTCAGGTCAGTCAGTCAGGTCAGTCAGTCAGGTCAGTCAGTCAGGTCAGTCAGTCAGGTCAGTCAGTCAGGTCAGTCAGTCAGGTCAGTCAGTCAGGTCAGTCAGTCAGGTCAGTCAGTCAGGTCAGTCAGTCAGGTCAGTCAGTCAGGTCAGTCAGTCAGGTCAGTCAGTCAGGTCAGTCAGTCAGGTCAGTCAGTCAGGTCAGTCAGTCAGGTCAGTCAGTCAGGTCAGTCAGTCAGGTCAGTCAGTCAGGTCAGTCAGTCAGGTCAGTCAGTCAGGTCAGTCAGTCAGGTCAGTCAGTCAGGTCAGTCAGTCAGGTCAGTCAGTCAGGTCAGTCAGTCAGGTCAGTCAGTCAGGTCAGTCAGTCAGGTCAGTCAGTCAGGTCAGTCAGTCAGGTCAGTCAGTCAGGTCAGTCAGTCAGGTCAGTCAGTCAGGTCAGTCAGTCAGGTCAGTCAGTCAGGTCAGTCAGTCAGGTCAGTCAGTCAGGTCAGTCAGTCAGGTCAGTCAGTCAGGTCAGTCAGTCAGGTCAGTCAGTCAGGTCAGTCAGTCAGGTCAGTCAGTCAGGTCAGTCAGTCAGGTCAGTCAGTCAGGTCAGTCAGTCAGGTCAGTCAGTCAGGTCAGTCAGTCAGGTCAGTCAGTCAGGTCAGTCAGTCAGGTCAGTCAGTCAGGTCAGTCAGTCAGGTCAGTCAGTCAGGTCAGTCAGTCAGGTCAGTCAGTCAGGTCAGTCAGTCAGGTCAGTCAGTCAGGTCAGTCAGTCAGGTCAGTCAGTCAGGTCAGTCAGTCAGGTCAGTCAGTCAGGTCAGTCAGTCAGGTCAGTCAGTCAGGTCAGTCAGTCAGGTCAGTCAGTCAGGTCAGTCAGTCAGGTCAGTCAGTCAGGTCAGTCAGTCAGGTCAGTCAGTCAGGTCAGTCAGTCAGGTCAGTCAGTCAGGTCAGTCAGTCAGGTCAGTCAGTCAGGTCAGTCAGTCAGGTCAGTCAGTCAGGTCAGTCAGTCAGGTCAGTCAGTCAGGTCAGTCAGTCAGGTCAGTCAGTCAGGTCAGTCAGTCAGGTCAGACAGTCAGGTCAGTCAGTCAGGTCAGTCAGTCAGGTCAGTCAGTCAGGTCAGTCAGTCAGGTCAGTCAGTCAGGTCAGTCAGTCAGGTCAGTCAGTCAGGTCAGTCAGTCAGGTCAGTCAGTCAGGTCAGTCAGTCAGGTCAGTCAGTCAGGTCAGTCAGTCAGGTCAGTCAGTCAGGTCAGTCAGTCAGGTCAGTCAGTCAGGTCAGTCAGTCAGGTCAGTCAGTCAGGTCAGTCAGTCAGGTCAGTCAGTCAGGTCAGTCAGTCAGGTCAGTCAGTCAGGTCAGTCAGTCAGGTCAGTCAGTCAGGTCAGTCAGTCAGGTCAGTCAGTCAGGTCAGTCAGTCAGGTCAGTCAGTCAGGTCAGTCAGTCAGGTCAGTCAGTCAGGTCAGTCAGTCAGGTCAGTCAGTCAGGTCAGTCAGTCAGGTCAGTCAGTCAGGTCAGTCAGTCAGGTCAGTCAGTCAGGTCAGTCAGTCAGGTCAGTCAGTCAGGTCAGTCAGTCAGGTCAGTCAGTCAGGTCAGTCAGTCAGGTCAGTCAGTCAGGTCAGTCAGTCAGGTCAGTCAGTCAGGTCAGTCAGTCAGGTCAGTCAGTCAGGTCAGTCAGTCAGGTCAGTCAGTCAGGTCAGTCAGTCAGGTCAGTCAGTCAGGTCAGTCAGTCAGGTCAGTCAGTCAGGTCAGTCAGTCAGGTCAGTCAGTCAGGTCAGTCAGTCAGGTCAGTCAGTCAGGTCAGTCAGTCAGGTCAGTCAGTCAGGTCAGTCAGTCAGGTCAGTCAGTCAGGTCAGTCAGTCAGGTCAGTCAGTCAGGTCAGTCAGTCAGGTCAGTCAGTCAGGTCAGTCAGTCAGGTCAGTCAGTCAGGTCAGTCAGTCAGGTCAGTCAGTCAGGTCAGTCAGTCAGGTCAGTCAGTCAGGTCAGTCAGTCAGGTCAGTCAGTCAGGTCAGTCAGTCAGGTCAGTCAGTCAGGTCAGTCAGTCAGGTCAGTCAGTCAGGTCAGTCAGTCAGGTCAGTCAGTCAGGTCAGGTCAGTCAGTCAGTCAGGTCAGTCAGTCAGGTCAGTCAGTCAGGTCAGTCAGTCAGGTCAGTCAGTCAGGTCAGTCAGTCAGGTCAGTCAGTCAGGTCAGTCAGTCAGGTCAGTCAGTCAGGTCAGTCAGTCAGGTCAGTCAGTCAGGTCAGTCAGTCAGGTCAGTCAGTCAGGTCAGTCAGTCAGGTCAGTCAGTCAGGTCAGTCAGTCAGGTCAGTCAGTCAGGTCAGTCAGTCAGGTCAGTCAGTCAGGTCAGTCAGTCAGGTCAGTCAGTCAGGTCAGTCAGTCAGGTCAGTCAGTCAGGTCAGTCAGTCAGGTCAGTCAGTCAGGTCAGTCAGTCAGGTCAGTCAGTCAGGTCAGTCAGTCAGGTCAGTCAGTCAGGTCAGTCAGTCAGGTCAGTCAGTCAGGTCAGTCAGTCAGGTCAGTCAGTCAGGTCAGTCAGTCAGGTCAGTCAGTCAGGTCAGTCAGTCAGGTCAGTCAGTCAGGTCAGTCAGTCAGGTCAGTCAGTCAGGTCAGTCAGTCAGGTCAGTCAGTCAGGTCAGTCAGTCAGGTCAGTCAGTCAGGTCAGTCAGTCAGGTCAGTCAGTCAGGTCAGTCAGTCAGGTCAGTCAGTCAGGTCAGTCAGTCAGGTCAGTCAGTCAGGTCAGTCAGTCAGGTCAGTCAGTCAGGTCAGTCAGTCAGGTCAGTCAGTCAGGTCAGTCAGTCAGGTCAGTCAGTCAGGTCAGTCAGTCAGGTCAGTCAGTCAGGTCAGTCAGTCAGGTCAGTCAGTCAGGTCAGTCAGTCAGGTCAGTCAGTCAGGTCAGTCAGTCAGGTCAGTCAGTCAGGTCAGTCAGTCAGGTCAGTCAGTCAGGTCAGTCAGTCAGGTCAGTCAGTCAGGTCAGTCAGTCAGGTCAGTCAGTCAGGTCAGTCAGTCAGGTCAGTCAGTCAGGTCAGTCAGTCAGGTCAGTCAGTCAGGTCAGTCAGTCAGGTCAGTCAGTCAGGTCAGTCAGTCAGGTCAGTCAGTCAGGTCAGTCAGTCAGGTCAGTCAGTCAGGTCAGTCAGTCAGGTCAGTCAGTCAGGTCAGTCAGTCAGGTCAGTCAGTCAGGTCAGTCAGTCAGGTCAGTCAGTCAGGTCAGTCAGTCAGGTCAGTCAGTCAGGTCAGTCAGTCAGGTCAGTCAGTCAGGTCAGTCAGTCAGGTCAGTCAGTCAGGTCAGTCAGTCAGGTCAGTCAGTCAGGTCAGTCAGTCAGGTCAGTCAGTCAGGTCAGTCAGTCAGGTCAGTCAGTCAGGTCAGTCAGTCAGGTCAGTCAGTCAGGTCAGTCAGTCAGGTCAGTCAGTCAGGTCAGTCAGTCAGGTCAGTCAGTCAGGTCAGTCAGTCAGGTCAGTCAGTCAGGTCAGTCAGTCAGGTCAGTCAGTCAGGTCAGTCAGTCAGGTCAGTCAGTCAGGTCAGTCAGTCAGGTCAGTCAGTCAGGTCAGTCAGTCAGGTCAGTCAGTCAGGTCAGTCAGTCAGGTCAGTCAGTCAGGTCAGTCAGTCAGGTCAGTCAGTCAGGTCAGTCAGTCAGGTCAGTCAGTCAGGTCAGTCAGTCAGGTCAGTCAGTCAGGTCAGTCAGTCAGGTCAGTCAGTCAGGTCAGTCAGTCAGGTCAGTCAGTCAGGTCAGTCAGTCAGGTCAGTCAGTCAGGTCAGTCAGTCAGGTCAGTCAGTCAGGTCAGTCAGTCAGGTCAGTCAGTCAGGTCAGTCAGTCAGGTCAGTCAGTCAGGTCAGTCAGTCAGGTCAGTCAGTCAGGTCAGTCAGTCAGGTCAGTCAGTCAGGTCAGTCAGTCAGGTCAGTCAGTCAGGTCAGTCAGTCAGGTCAGTCAGTCAGGTCAGTCAGTCAGGTCAGTCAGTCAGGTCAGTCAGTCAGGTCAGTCAGTCAGGTCAGTCAGTCAGGTCAGTCAGTCAGGTCAGTCAGTCAGGTCAGTCAGTCAGGTCAGTCAGTCAGGTCAGTCAGTCAGGTCAGTCAGTCAGGTCAGTCAGTCAGGTCAGTCAGTCAGGTCAGTCAGTCAGGTCAGTCAGTCAGGTCAGTCAGTCAGGTCAGTCAGTCAGGTCAGTCAGTCAGGTCAGTCAGTCAGGTCAGTCAGTCAGGTCAGTCAGTCAGGTCAGTCAGTCAGGTCAGTCAGTCAGGTCAGTCAGTCAGGTCAGTCAGTCAGGTCAGTCAGTCAGGTCAGTCAGTCAGGTCAGTCAGTCAGGTCAGTCAGTCAGGTCAGTCAGTCAGGTCAGTCAGTCAGGTCAGTCAGTCAGGTCAGTCAGTCAGGTCAGTCAGTCAGGTCAGTCAGTCAGGTCAGTCAGTCAGGTCAGTCAGTCAGGTCAGTCAGTCAGGTCAGTCAGTCAGGTCAGTCAGTCAGGTCAGTCAGTCAGGTCAGTCAGTCAGGTCAGTCAGTCAGGTCAGTCAGTCAGGTCAGTCAGTCAGGTCAGTCAGTCAGGTCAGTCAGTCAGGTCAGTCAGTCAGGTCAGTCAGTCAGGTCAGTCAGTCAGGTCAGTCAGTCAGGTCAGTCAGTCAGGTCAGTCAGTCAGGTCAGTCAGTCAGGTCAGTCAGTCAGGTCAGTCAGTCAGGTCAGTCAGTCAGGTCAGTCAGTCAGGTCAGTCAGTCAGGTCAGTCAGTCAGGTCAGTCAGTCAGGTCAGTCAGTCAGGTCAGTCAGTCAGGTCAGTCAGTCAGGTCAGTCAGTCAGGTCAGTCAGTCAGGTCAGTCAGTCAGGTCAGTCAGTCAGGTCAGTCAGTCAGGTCAGTCAGTCAGGTCAGTCAGTCAGGTCAGTCAGTCAGGTCAGTCAGTCAGGTCAGTCAGTCAGGTCAGTCAGTCAGGTCAGTCAGTCAGGTCAGTCAGTCAGGTCAGTCAGTCAGGTCAGTCAGTCAGGTCAGTCAGTCAGGTCAGTCAGTCAGGTCAGTCAGTCAGGTCAGTCAGTCAGGTCAGTCAGTCAGGTCAGTCAGTCAGGTCAGTCAGTCAGGTCAGTCAGTCAGGTCAGTCAGTCAGGTCAGTCAGTCAGGTCAGTCAGTCAGGTCAGTCAGTCAGGTCAGTCAGTCAGGTCAGTCAGTCAGGTCAGTCAGTCAGGTCAGTCAGTCAGGTCAGTCAGTCAGGTCAGTCAGTCAGGTCAGTCAGTCAGGTCAGTCAGTCAGGTCAGTCAGTCAGGTCAGTCAGTCAGGTCAGTCAGTCAGGTCAGTCAGTCAGGTCAGTCAGTCAGGTCAGTCAGTCAGGTCAGTCAGTCAGGTCAGTCAGTCAGGTCAGTCAGTCAGGTCAGTCAGTCAGGTCAGTCAGTCAGGTCAGTCAGTCAGGTCAGTCAGTCAGGTCAGTCAGTCAGGTCAGTCAGTCAGGTCAGTCAGTCAGGTCAGTCAGTCAGGTCAGTCAGTCAGGTCAGTCAGTCAGGTCAGTCAGTCAGGTCAGTCAGTCAGGTCAGTCAGTCAGGTCAGTCAGTCAGGTCAGTCAGTCAGGTCAGTCAGTCAGGTCAGTCAGTCAGGTCAGTCAGTCAGGTCAGTCAGTCAGGTCAGTCAGTCAGGTCAGTCAGTCAGGTCAGTCAGTCAGGTCAGTCAGTCAGGTCAGTCAGTCAGGTCAGTCAGTCAGGTCAGTCAGTCAGGTCAGTCAGTCAGGTCAGTCAGTCAGGTCAGTCAGTCAGGTCAGTCAGTCAGGTCAGTCAGTCAGGTCAGTCAGTCAGGTCAGTCAGTCAGGTCAGTCAGTCAGGTCAGTCAGTCAGGTCAGTCAGTCAGGTCAGTCAGTCAGGTCAGTCAGTCAGGTCAGTCAGTCAGGTCAGTCAGTCAGGTCAGTCAGTCAGGTCAGTCAGTCAGGTCAGTCAGTCAGGTCAGTCAGTCAGGTCAGTCAGTCAGGTCAGTCAGTCAGGTCAGTCAGTCAGGTCAGTCAGTCAGGTCAGTCAGTCAGGTCAGTCAGTCAGGTCAGTCAGTCAGGTCAGTCAGTCAGGTCAGTCAGTCAGGTCAGTCAGTCAGGTCAGTCAGTCTGGTCAGTCAGTCAGGTCAGTCAGTCAGTTCAGTCAGTCAGGTCAGTCACTCAGGTCAGTCAGTCAGGTCAGTCAGTCAGGTCAGTCAGTCAGGTCAGTCAGTCAGGTCAGTCAGTCAGGTCAGTCAGTCAGGTCAGTCAGTCAGGTCAGTCAGTCAGGTCAGTCAGTCAGGTCAGTCAGTCAGGTCAGTCAGTCAGGTCAGTCAGTCAGGTCAGTCAGTCAGGTCAGTCAGTCAGGTCAGTCAGTCAGGTCAGTCAGTCAGGTCAGTCAGTCAGGTCAGTCAGTCAGGTCAGTCAGTCAGGTCAGTCAGTCAGGTCAGTCAGTCAGGTCAGTCAGTCAGGTCAGTCAGTCAGGTCAGTCAGTCAGGTCAGTCAGTCAGGTCAGTCAGTCAGGTCAGTCAGTCAGGTCAGTCAGTCAGGTCAGTCAGTCAGGTCAGTCAGTCAGGTCAGTCAGTCAGGTCAGTCAGTCAGGTCAGTCAGTCAGGTCAGTCAGTCAGGTCAGTCAGTCAGGTCAGTCAGTCAGGTCAGTCAGTCAGGTCAGTCAGTCAGGTCAGTCAGTCAGGTCAGTCAGTCAGGTCAGTCAGTCAGGTCAGTCAGTCAGGTCAGTCAGTCAGGTCAGTCAGTCAGGTCAGTCAGTCAGGTCAGTCAGTCAGGTCAGTCAGTCAGGTCAGTCAGTCAGGTCAGTCAGTCAGGTCAGTCAGTCAGGTCAGTCAGTCAGGTCAGTCAGTCAGGTCAGTCAGTCAGGTCAGTCAGTCAGGTCAGTCAGTCAGGTCAGTCAGTCAGGTCAGTCAGTCAGGTCAGTCAGTCAGGTCAGTCAGTCAGGTCAGTCAGTCAGGTCAGTCAGTCAGGTCAGTCAGTCAGGTCAGTCAGTCAGGTCAGTCAGTCAGGTCAGTCAGTCAGGTCAGTCAGTCAGGTCAGTCAGTCAGGTCAGTCAGTCAGGTCAGTCAGTCAGGTCAGTCAGTCAGGTCAGTCAGTCAGGTCAGTCAGTCAGGTCAGTCAGTCAGGTCAGTCAGTCAGGTCAGTCAGTCAGGTCAGTCAGTCAGGTCAGTCAGTCAGGTCAGTCAGTCAGGTCAGTCAGTCAGGTCAGTCAGTCAGGTCAGTCAGTCAGGTCAGTCAGTCAGGTCAGTCAGTCAGGTCAGTCAGTCAGGTCAGTCAGTCAGGTCAGTCAGTCAGGTCAGTCAGTCAGGTCAGTCAGTCAGGTCAGTCAGTCAGGTCAGTCAGTCAGGTCAGTCAGTCAGGTCAGTCAGTCAGGTCAGTCAGTCAGGTCAGTCAGTCAGGTCAGTCAGTCAGGTCAGTCAGTCAGGTCAGTCAGTCAGGTCAGTCAGTCAGGTCAGTCAGTCAGGTCAGTCAGTCAGGTCAGTCAGTCAGGTCAGTCAGTCAGGTCAGTCAGTCAGGTCAGTCAGTCAGGTCAGTCAGTCAGGTCAGTCAGTCAGGTCAGTCAGTCAGGTCAGTCAGTCAGGTCAGTCAGTCAGGTCAGTCAGTCAGGTCAGTCAGTCAGGTCAGTCAGTCAGGTCAGTCAGTCAGGTCAGTCAGTCAGGTCAGTCAGTCAGGTCAGTCAGTCAGGTCAGTCAGTCAGGTCAGTCAGTCAGGTCAGTCAGTCAGGTCAGTCAGTCAGGTCAGTCAGTCAGGTCAGTCAGTCAGGTCAGTCAGTCAGGTCAGTCAGTCAGGTCAGTCAGTCAGGTCAGTCAGTCAGGTCAGTCAGTCAGGTCAGTCAGTCAGGTCAGTCAGTCAGGTCAGTCAGTCAGGTCAGTCAGTCAGGTCAGTCAGTCAGGTCAGTCAGTCAGGTCAGTCAGTCAGGTCAGTCAGTCAGGTCAGTCAGTCAGGTCAGTCAGTCAGGTCAGTCAGTCAGGTCAGTCAGTCAGGTCAGTCAGTCAGGTCAGTCAGTCAGGTCAGTCAGTCAGGTCAGTCAGTCAGGTCAGTCAGTCAGGTCAGTCAGTCAGGTCAGTCAGTCAGGTCAGTCAGTCAGGTCAGTCAGTCAGGTCAGTCAGTCAGGTCAGTCAGTCAGGTCAGTCAGTCAGGTCAGTCAGTCAGGTCAGTCAGTCAGGTCAGTCAGTCAGGTCAGTCAGTCAGGTCAGTCAGTCAGGTCAGTCAGTCAGGTCAGTCAGTCAGGTCAGTCAGTCAGGTCAGTCAGTCAGGTCAGTCAGTCAGGTCAGTCAGTCAGGTCAGTCAGTCAGGTCAGTCAGTCAGGTCAGTCAGTCAGGTCAGTCAGTCAGGTCAGTCAGTCAGGTCAGTCAGTCAGGTCAGTCAGTCAGGTCAGTCAGTCAGGTCAGTCAGTCAGGTCAGTCAGTCAGGTCAGTCAGTCAGGTCAGTCAGTCAGGTCAGTCAGTCAGGTCAGTCAGTCAGGTCAGTCAGTCAGGTCAGTCAGTCAGGTCAGTCAGTCAGGTCAGTCAGTCAGGTCAGTCAGTCAGGTCAGTCAGTCAGGTCAGTCAGTCAGGTCAGTCAGTCAGGTCAGTCAGTCAGGTCAGTCAGTCAGGTCAGTCAGTCAGGTCAGTCAGTCAGGTCAGTCAGTCAGGTCAGTCAGTCAGGTCAGTCAGTCAGGTCAGTCAGTCAGGTCAGTCAGTCAGGTCAGTCAGTCAGGTCAGTCAGTCAGGTCAGTCAGTCAGGTCAGTCAGTCAGGTCAGTCAGTCAGGTCAGTCAGTCAGGTCAGTCAGTCAGGTCAGTCAGTCAGGTCAGTCAGTCAGGTCAGTCAGTCAGGTCAGTCAGTCAGGTCAGTCAGTCAGGTCAGTCAGTCAGGTCAGTCAGTCAGGTCAGTCAGTCAGGTCAGTCAGTCAGGTCAGTCAGTCAGGTCAGTCAGTCAGGTCAGTCAGTCAGGTCAGTCAGTCAGGTCAGTCAGTCAGGTCAGTCAGTCAGGTCAGTCAGTCAGGTCAGTCAGTCAGGTCAGTCAGTCAGGTCAGTCAGTCAGGTCAGTCAGTCAGGTCAGTCAGTCAGGTCAGTCAGTCAGGTCAGTCAGTCAGGTCAGTCAGTCAGGTCAGTCAGTCAGGTCAGTCAGTCAGGTCAGTCAGTCAGGTCAGTCAGTCAGGTCAGTCAGTCAGGTCAGTCAGTCAGGTCAGTCAGTCAGGTCAGTCAGTCAGGTCAGTCAGTCAGGTCAGTCAGTCAGGTCAGTCAGTCAGGTCAGTCAGTCAGGTCAGTCAGTCAGGTCAGTCAGTCAGGTCAGTCAGTCAGGTCAGTCAGTCAGGTCAGTCAGTCAGGTCAGTCAGTCAGGTCAGTCAGTCAGGTCAGTCAGTCAGGTCAGTCAGTCAGGTCAGTCAGTCAGGTCAGTCAGTCAGGTCAGTCAGTCAGGTCAGTCAGTCAGGTCAGTCAGTCAGGTCAGTCAGTCAGGTCAGTCAGTCAGGTCAGTCAGTCAGGTCAGTCAGTCAGGTCAGTCAGTCAGGTCAGTCAGTCAGGTCAGTCAGTCAGGTCAGTCAGTCAGGTCAGTCAGTCAGGTCAGTCAGTCAGGTCAGTCAGTCAGGTCAGTCAGTCAGGTCAGTCAGTCAGGTCAGTCAGTCAGGTCAGTCAGTCAGGTCAGTCAGTCAGGTCAGTCAGTCAGGTCAGTCAGTCAGGTCAGTCAGTCAGGTCAGTCAGTCAGGTCAGTCAGTCAGGTCAGTCAGTCAGGTCAGTCAGTCAGGTCAGTCAGTCAGGTCAGTCAGTCAGGTCAGTCAGTCAGGTCAGTCAGTCAGGTCAGTCAGTCAGGTCAGTCAGTCAGGTCAGTCAGTCAGGTCAGTCAGTCAGGTCAGTCAGTCAGGTCAGTCAGTCAGGTCAGTCAGTCAGGTCAGTCAGTCAGGTCAGTCAGTCAGGTCAGTCAGTCAGGTCAGTCAGTCAGGTCAGTCAGTCAGGTCAGTCAGTCAGGTCAGTCAGTCAGGTCAGTCAGTCAGGTCAGTCAGTCAGGTCAGTCAGTCAGGTCAGTCAGTCAGGTCAGTCAGTCAGGTCAGTCAGTCAGGTCAGTCAGTCAGGTCAGTCAGTCAGGTCAGTCAGTCAGGTCAGTCAGTCAGGTCAGTCAGTCAGGTCAGTCAGTCAGGTCAGTCAGTCAGGTCAGTCAGTCAGGTCAGTCAGTCAGGTCAGTCAGTCAGGTCAGTCAGTCAGGTCAGTCAGTCAGGTCAGTCAGTCAGGTCAGTCAGTCAGGTCAGTCAGTCAGGTCAGTCAGTCAGGTCAGTCAGTCAGGTCAGTCAGTCAGGTCAGTCAGTCAGGTCAGTCAGTCAGGTCAGTCAGTCAGGTCAGTCAGTCAGGTCAGTCAGTCAGGTCAGTCAGTCAGGTCAGTCAGTCAGGTCAGTCAGTCAGGTCAGTCAGTCAGGTCAGTCAGTCAGGTCAGTCAGTCAGGTCAGTCAGTCAGGTCAGTCAGTCAGGTCAGTCAGTCAGGTCAGTCAGTCAGGTCAGTCAGTCAGGTCAGTCAGTCAGGTCAGTCAGTCAGGTCAGTCAGTCAGGTCAGTCAGTCAGGTCAGTCAGTCAGGTCAGTCAGTCAGGTCAGTCAGTCAGGTCAGTCAGTCAGGTCAGTCAGTCAGGTCAGTCAGTCAGGTCAGTCAGTCAGGTCAGTCAGTCAGGTCAGTCAGTCAGGTCAGTCAGTCAGGTCAGTCAGTCAGGTCAGTCAGTCAGGTCAGTCAGTCAGGTCAGTCAGTCAGGTCAGTCAGTCAGGTCAGTCAGTCAGGTCAGTCAGTCAGGTCAGTCAGTCAGGTCAGTCAGTCAGGTCAGTCAGTCAGGTCAGTCAGTCAGGTCAGTCAGTCAGGTCAGTCAGTCAGGTCAGTCAGTCAGGTCAGTCAGTCAGGTCAGTCAGTCAGGTCAGTCAGTCAGGTCAGTCAGTCAGGTCAGTCAGTCAGGTCAGTCAGTCAGGTCAGTCAGTCAGGTCAGTCAGTCAGGTCAGTCAGTCAGGTCAGTCAGTCAGGTCAGTCAGTCAGGTCAGTCAGTCAGGTCAGTCAGTCAGGTCAGTCAGTCAGGTCAGTCAGTCAGGTCAGTCAGTCAGGTCAGTCAGTCAGGTCAGTCAGTCAGGTCAGTCAGTCAGGTCAGTCAGTCAGGTCAGTCAGTCAGGTCAGTCAGTCAGGTCAGTCAGTCAGGTCAGTCAGTCAGGTCAGTCAGTCAGGTCAGTCAGTCAGGTCAGTCAGTCAGGTCAGTCAGTCAGGTCAGTCAGTCAGGTCAGTCAGTCAGGTCAGTCAGTCAGGTCAGTCAGTCAGGTCAGTCAGTCAGGTCAGTCAGTCAGGTCAGTCAGTCAGGTCAGTCAGTCAGGTCAGTCAGTCAGGTCAGTCAGTCAGGTCAGTCAGTCAGGTCAGTCAGTCAGGTCAGTCAGTCAGGTCAGTCAGTCAGGTCAGTCAGTCAGGTCAGTCAGTCAGGTCAGTCAGTCAGGTCAGTCAGTCAGGTCAGTCAGTCAGGTCAGTCAGTCAGGTCAGTCAGTCAGGTCAGTCAGTCAGGTCAGTCAGTCAGGTCAGTCAGTCAGGTCAGTCAGTCAGGTCAGTCAGTCAGGTCAGTCAGTCAGGTCAGTCAGTCAGGTCAGTCAGTCAGGTCAGTCAGTCAGGTCAGTCAGTCAGGTCAGTCAGTCAGGTCAGTCAGTCAGGTCAGTCAGTCAGGTCAGTCAGTCAGGTCAGTCAGTCAGGTCAGTCAGTCAGGTCAGTCAGTCAGGTCAGTCAGTCAGGTCAGTCAGTCAGGTCAGTCAGTCAGGTCAGTCAGTCAGGTCAGTCAGTCAGGTCAGTCAGTCAGGTCAGTCAGTCAGGTCAGTCAGTCAGGTCAGTCAGTCAGGTCAGTCAGTCAGGTCAGTCAGTCAGGTCAGTCAGTCAGGTCAGTCAGTCAGGTCAGTCAGTCAGGTCAGTCAGTCAGGTCAGTCAGTCAGGTCAGTCAGTCAGGTCAGTCAGTCAGGTCAGTCAGTCAGGTCAGTCAGTCAGGTCAGTCAGTCAGGTCAGTCAGTCAGGTCAGTCAGTCAGGTCAGTCAGTCAGGTCAGTCAGTCAGGTCAGTCAGTCAGGTCAGTCAGTCAGGTCAGTCAGTCAGGTCAGTCAGTCAGGTCAGTCAGTCAGGTCAGTCAGTCAGGTCAGTCAGTCAGGTCAGTCAGTCAGGTCAGTCAGTCAGGTCAGTCAGTCAGGTCAGTCAGTCAGGTCAGTCAGTCAGGTCAGTCAGTCAGGTCAGTCAGTCAGGTCAGTCAGTCAGGTCAGTCAGTCAGGTCAGTCAGTCAGGTCAGTCAGTCAGGTCAGTCAGTCAGGTCAGTCAGTCAGGTCAGTCAGTCAGGTCAGTCAGTCAGGTCAGTCAGTCAGGTCAGTCAGTCAGGTCAGTCAGTCAGGTCAGTCAGTCAGGTCAGTCAGTCAGGTCAGTCAGTCAGGTCAGTCAGTCAGGTCAGTCAGTCAGGTCAGTCAGTCAGGTCAGTCAGTCAGGTCAGTCAGTCAGGTCAGTCAGTCAGGTCAGTCAGTCAGGTCAGTCAGTCAGGTCAGTCAGTCAGGTCAGTCAGTCAGGTCAGTCAGTCAGGTCAGTCAGTCAGGTCAGTCAGTCAGGTCAGTCAGTCAGGTCAGTCAGTCAGGTCAGTCAGTCAGGTCAGTCAGTCAGGTCAGTCAGTCAGGTCAGTCAGTCAGGTCAGTCAGTCAGGTCAGTCAGTCAGGTCAGTCAGTCAGGTCAGTCAGTCAGGTCAGTCAGTCAGGTCAGTCAGTCAGGTCAGTCAGTCAGGTCAGTCAGTCAGGTCAGTCAGTCAGGTCAGTCAGTCAGGTCAGTCAGTCAGGTCAGTCAGTCAGGTCAGTCAGTCAGGTCAGTCAGTCAGGTCAGTCAGTCAGGTCAGTCAGTCAGGTCAGTCAGTCAGGTCAGTCAGTCAGGTCAGTCAGTCAGGTCAGTCAGTCAGGTCAGTCAGTCAGGTCAGTCAGTCAGGTCAGTCAGTCAGGTCAGTCAGTCAGGTCAGTCAGTCAGGTCAGTCAGTCAGGTCAGTCAGTCAGGTCAGTCAGTCAGGTCAGTCAGTCAGGTCAGTCAGTCAGGTCAGTCAGTCAGGTCAGTCAGTCAGGTCAGTCAGTCAGGTCAGTCAGTCAGGTCAGTCAGTCAGGTCAGTCAGTCAGGTCAGTCAGTCAGGTCAGTCAGTCAGGTCAGTCAGTCAGGTCAGTCAGTCAGGTCAGTCAGTCAGGTCAGTCAGTCAGGTCAGTCAGTCAGGTCAGTCAGTCAGGTCAGTCAGTCAGGTCAGTCAGTCAGGTCAGTCAGTCAGGTCAGTCAGTCAGGTCAGTCAGTCAGGTCAGTCAGTCAGGTCAGTCAGTCAGGTCAGTCAGTCAGGTCAGTCAGTCAGGTCAGTCAGTCAGGTCAGTCAGTCAGGTCAGTCAGTCAGGTCAGTCAGTCAGGTCAGTCAGTCAGGTCAGTCAGTCAGGTCAGTCAGTCAGGTCAGTCAGTCAGGTCAGTCAGTCAGGTCAGTCAGTCAGGTCAGTCAGTCAGGTCAGTCAGTCAGGTCAGTCAGTCAGGTCAGTCAGTCAGGTCAGTCAGTCAGGTCAGTCAGTCAGGTCAGTCAGTCAGGTCAGTCAGTCAGGTCAGTCAGTCAGGTCAGTCAGTCAGGTCAGTCAGTCAGGTCAGTCAGTCAGGTCAGTCAGTCAGGTCAGTCAGTCAGGTCAGTCAGTCAGGTCAGTCAGTCAGGTCAGTCAGTCAGGTCAGTCAGTCAGGTCAGTCAGTCAGGTCAGTCAGTCAGGTCAGTCAGTCAGGTCAGTCAGTCAGGTCAGTCAGTCAGGTCAGTCAGTCAGGTCAGTCAGTCAGGTCAGTCAGTCAGGTCAGTCAGTCAGGTCAGTCAGTCAGGTCAGTCAGTCAGGTCAGTCAGTCAGGTCAGTCAGTCAGGTCAGTCAGTCAGGTCAGTCAGTCAGGTCAGTCAGTCAGGTCAGTCAGTCAGGTCAGTCAGTCAGGTCAGTCAGTCAGGTCAGTCAGTCAGGTCAGTCAGTCAGGTCAGTCAGTCAGGTCAGTCAGTCAGGTCAGTCAGTCAGGTCAGTCAGTCAGGTCAGTCAGTCAGGTCAGTCAGTCAGGTCAGTCAGTCAGGTCAGTCAGTCAGGTCAGTCAGTCAGGTCAGTCAGTCAGGTCAGTCAGTCAGGTCAGTCAGTCAGGTCAGTCAGTCAGGTCAGTCAGTCAGGTCAGTCAGTCAGGTCAGTCAGTCAGGTCAGTCAGTCAGGTCAGTCAGTCAGGTCAGTCAGTCAGGTCAGTCAGTCAGGTCAGTCAGTCAGGTCAGTCAGTCAGGTCAGTCAGTCAGGTCAGTCAGTCAGGTCAGTCAGTCAGGTCAGTCAGTCAGGTCAGTCAGTCAGGTCAGTCAGTCAGGTCAGTCAGTCAGGTCAGTCAGTCAGGTCAGTCAGTCAGGTCAGTCAGTCAGGTCAGTCAGTCAGGTCAGTCAGTCAGGTCAGTCAGTCAGGTCAGTCAGTCAGGTCAGTCAGTCAGGTCAGTCAGTCAGGTCAGTCAGTCAGGTCAGTCAGTCAGGTCAGTCAGTCAGGTCAGTCAGTCAGGTCAGTCAGTCAGGTCAGTCAGTCAGGTCAGTCAGTCAGGTCAGTCAGTCAGGTCAGTCAGTCAGGTCAGTCAGTCAGGTCAGTCAGTCAGGTCAGTCAGTCAGGTCAGTCAGTCAGGTCAGTCAGTCAGGTCAGTCAGTCAGGTCAGTCAGTCAGGTCAGTCAGTCAGGTCAGTCAGTCAGGTCAGTCAGTCAGGTCAGTCAGTCAGGTCAGTCAGTCAGGTCAGTCAGTCAGGTCAGTCAGTCAGGTCAGTCAGTCAGGTCAGTCAGTCAGGTCAGTCAGTCAGGTCAGTCAGTCAGGTCAGTCAGTCAGGTCAGTCAGTCAGGTCAGTCAGTCAGGTCAGTCAGTCAGGTCAGTCAGTCAGGTCAGTCAGTCAGGTCAGTCAGTCAGGTCAGTCAGTCAGGTCAGTCAGTCAGGTCAGTCAGTCAGGTCAGTCAGTCAGGTCAGTCAGTCAGGTCAGTCAGTCAGGTCAGTCAGTCAGGTCAGTCAGTCAGGTCAGTCAGTCAGGTCAGTCAGTCAGGTCAGTCAGTCAGGTCAGTCAGTCAGGTCAGTCAGTCAGGTCAGTCAGTCAGGTCAGTCAGTCAGGTCAGTCAGTCAGGTCAGTCAGTCAGGTCAGTCAGTCAGGTCAGTCAGTCAGGTCAGTCAGTCAGGTCAGTCAGTCAGGTCAGTCAGTCAGGTCAGTCAGTCAGGTCAGTCAGTCAGGTCAGTCAGTCAGGTCAGTCAGTCAGGTCAGTCAGTCAGGTCAGTCAGTCAGGTCAGTCAGTCAGGTCAGTCAGTCAGGTCAGTCAGTCAGGTCAGTCAGTCAGGTCAGTCAGTCAGGTCAGTCAGTCAGGTCAGTCAGTCAGGTCAGTCAGTCAGGTCAGTCAGTCAGGTCAGTCAGTCAGGTCAGTCAGTCAGTCAGGTCAGTCAGTCAGGTCAGTCAGTCAGTCAGGTCAGTCAGTCAGGTCAGTCAGTCAGGTCAGTCAGTCAGGTCAGTCAGTCAGGTCAGTCAGTCAGGTCAGTCAGTCAGGTCAGTCAGTCAGGTCAGTCAGTCAGGTCAGTCAGTCAGGTCAGTCAGTCAGGTCAGTCAGTCAGGTCAGTCAGTCAGGTCAGTCAGTCAGGTCAGTCAGTCAGGTCAGTCAGTCAGGTCAGTCAGTCAGGTCAGTCAGTCAGGTCAGTCAGTCAGGTCAGTCAGTCAGGTCAGTCAGTCAGGTCAGTCAGTCAGGTCAGTCAGTCAGGTCAGTCAGTCAGGTCAGTCAGTCAGGTCAGTCAGTCAGGTCAGTCAGTCAGGTCAGTCAGTCAGGTCAGTCAGTCAGGTCAGTCAGTCAGGTCAGTCAGTCAGGTCAGTCAGTCAGGTCAGTCAGTCAGGTCAGTCAGTCAGGTCAGTCAGTCAGGTCAGTCAGTCAGGTCAGTCAGTCAGGTCAGTCAGTCAGGTCAGTCAGTCAGGTCAGTCAGTCAGGTCAGTCAGTCAGGTCAGTCAGTCAGGTCAGTCAGTCAGGTCAGTCAGTCAGGTCAGTCAGTCAGGTCAGTCAGTCAGGTCAGTCAGTCAGGTCAGTCAGTCAGGTCAGTCAGTCAGGTCAGTCAGTCAGGTCAGTCAGTCAGGTCAGTCAGTCAGGTCAGTCAGTCAGGTCAGTCAGTCAGGTCAGTCAGTCAGGTCAGTCAGTCAGGTCAGTCAGTCAGGTCAGTCAGTCAGGTCAGTCAGTCAGGTCAGTCAGTCAGGTCAGTCAGTCAGGTCAGTCAGTCAGGTCAGTCAGTCAGGTCAGTCAGTCAGGTCAGTCAGTCAGGTCAGTCAGTCAGGTCAGTCAGTCAGGTCAGTCAGTCAGGTCAGTCAGTCAGGTCAGTCAGTCAGGTCAGTCAGTCAGGTCAGTCAGTCAGGTCAGTCAGTCAGGTCAGTCAGTCAGGTCAGTCAGTCAGGTCAGTCAGTCAGGTCAGTCAGTCAGGTCAGTCAGTCAGGTCAGTCAGTCAGGTCAGTCAGTCAGGTCAGTCAGTCAGGTCAGTCAGTCAGGTCAGTCAGTCAGGTCAGTCAGTCAGGTCAGTCAGTCAGGTCAGTCAGTCAGGTCAGTCAGTCAGGTCAGTCAGTCAGGTCAGTCAGTCAGGTCAGTCAGTCAGGTCAGTCAGTCAGGTCAGTCAGTCAGGTCAGTCAGTCAGGTCAGTCAGTCAGGTCAGTCAGTCAGGTCAGTCAGTCAGGTCAGTCAGTCAGGTCAGTCAGTCAGGTCAGTCAGTCAGGTCAGTCAGTCAGGTCAGTCAGTCAGGTCAGTCAGTCAGGTCAGTCAGTCAGGTCAGTCAGTCAGGTCAGTCAGTCAGGTCAGTCAGTCAGGTCAGTCAGTCAGGTCAGTCAGTCAGGTCAGTCAGTCAGGTCAGTCAGTCAGGTCAGTCAGTCAGGTCAGTCAGTCAGGTCAGTCAGTCAGGTCAGTCAGTCAGGTCAGTCAGTCAGGTCAGTCAGTCAGGTCAGTCAGTCAGGTCAGTCAGTCAGGTCAGTCAGTCAGGTCAGTCAGTCAGGTCAGTCAGTCAGGTCAGTCAGTCAGGTCAGTCAGTCAGTCAGTCAGTCAGTCAGTCAGGTCAGTCAGTCAGGTCAGTCAGTCAGGTCAGTCAGTCAGGTCAGTCAGTCAGGTCAGTCAGTCAGGTCAGTCAGTCAGGTCAGTCAGTCAGGTCAGTCAGTCAGGTCAGTCAGTCAGGTCAGTCAGTCAGGTCAGTCAGTCAGGTCAGTCAGTCAGGTCAGTCAGTCAGGTCAGTCAGTCAGGTCAGTCAGTCAGGTCAGTCAGTCAGGTCAGTCAGTCAGTCAGTCAGTCAGTCAGGTCAGTCAGTCAGGTCAGTCAGTCAGGTCAGTCAGTCAGGTCAGTCAGTCAGGTCAGTCAGTCAGGTCAGTCAGTCAGGTCAGTCAGTCAGGTCAGTCAGTCAGGTCAGTCAGTCAGGTCAGTCAGTCAGGTCAGTCAGTCAGGTCAGTCAGTCAGGTCAGTCAGTCAGGTCAGTCAGTCAGGTCAGTCAGTCAGGTCAGTCAGTCAGGTCAGTCAGTCAGGTCAGTCAGTCAGGTCAGTCAGTCAGGTCAGTCAGTCAGGTCAGTCAGTCAGGTCAGTCAGTCAGGTCAGTCAGTCAGGTCAGTCAGTCAGGTCAGTCAGTCAGGTCAGTCAGTCAGGTCAGTCAGTCAGGTCAGTCAGTCAGGTCAGTCAGTCAGGTCAGTCAGTCAGGTCAGTCAGTCAGGTCAGTCAGTCAGGTCAGTCAGTCAGGTCAGTCAGTCAGGTCAGTCAGTCAGGTCAGTCAGTCAGGTCAGTCAGTCAGGTCAGTCAGTCAGGTCAGTCAGTCAGGTCAGTCAGTCAGGTCAGTCAGTCAGGTCAGTCAGTCAGGTCAGTCAGTCAGGTCAGTCAGTCAGGTCAGTCAGTCAGGTCAGTCAGTCAGGTCAGTCAGTCAGGTCAGTCAGTCAGGTCAGTCAGTCAGGTCAGTCAGTCAGGTCAGTCAGTCAGGTCAGTCAGTCAGGTCAGTCAGTCAGGTCAGTCAGTCAGGTCAGTCAGTCAGGTCAGTCAGTCAGGTCAGTCAGTCAGGTCAGTCAGTCAGGTCAGTCAGTCAGGTCAGTCAGTCAGGTCAGTCAGTCAGGTCAGTCAGTCAGGTCAGTCAGTCAGGTCAGTCAGTCAGGTCAGTCAGTCAGGTCAGTCAGTCAGGTCAGTCAGTCAGGTCAGTCAGTCAGGTCAGTCAGTCAGGTCAGTCAGTCAGGTCAGTCAGTCAGGTCAGTCAGTCAGGTCAGTCAGTCAGGTCAGTCAGTCAGGTCAGTCAGTCAGGTCAGTCAGTCAGGTCAGTCAGTCAGGTCAGTCAGTCAGGTCAGTCAGTCAGGTCAGTCAGTCAGGTCAGTCAGTCAGGTCAGTCAGTCAGGTCAGTCAGTCAGGTCAGTCAGTCAGGTCAGTCAGTCAGGTCAGTCAGTCAGGTCAGTCAGTCAGGTCAGTCAGTCAGGTCAGTCAGTCAGGTCAGTCAGTCAGGTCAGTCAGTCAGGTCAGTCAGTCAGGTCAGTCAGTCAGGTCAGTCAGTCAGGTCAGTCAGTCAGGTCAGTCAGTCAGGTCAGTCAGTCAGGTCAGTCAGTCAGGTCAGTCAGTCAGGTCAGTCAGTCAGGTCAGTCAGTCAGGTCAGTCAGTCAGGTCAGTCAGTCAGGTCAGTCAGTCAGGTCAGTCAGTCAGGTCAGTCAGTCAGGTCAGTCAGTCAGGTCAGTCAGTCAGGTCAGTCAGTCAGGTCAGTCAGTCAGGTCAGTCAGTCAGGTCAGTCAGTCAGGTCAGTCAGTCAGGTCAGTCAGTCAGGTCAGTCAGTCAGGTCAGTCAGTCAGGTCAGTCAGACAGGCCAGTCAGTCAGGTCAGTCAGTCAGGTCAGTCAGTCAGGTCAGTCAGTCAGGTCAGTCAGTCAGGTCAGTCAGTCAGGTCAGTCAGTCAGGTCAGTCAGTCAGGTCAGTCAGTCAGGTCAGTCAGTCAGGTCAGTCAGTCAGGTCAGTCAGTCAGGTCAGTCAGTCAGGTCAGTCAGTCAGGTCAGTCAGTCAGGTCAGTCAGTCAGGTCAGTCAGTCAGGTCAGTCAGTCAGGTCAGTCAGTCAGGTCAGTCAGTCAGGTCAGTCAGTCAGGTCAGTCAGTCAGGTCAGTCAGTCAGGTCAGTCAGTCAGGTCAGTCAGTCAGGTCAGTCAGTCAGGTCAGTCAGTCAGGTCAGTCAGTCAGGTCAGTCAGTCAGGTCAGTCAGTCAGGTCAGTCAGTCAGGTCAGTCAGTCAGGTCAGTCAGTCAGGTCAGTCAGTCAGGTCAGTCAGTCAGGTCAGTCAGTCAGGTCAGTCAGTCAGGTCAGTCAGTCAGGTCAGTCAGTCAGGTCAGTCAGTCAGGTCAGTCAGTCAGGTCAGTCAGTCAGGTCAGTCAGTCAGGTCAGTCAGTCAGGTCAGTCAGTCAGGTCAGTCAGTCAGGTCAGTCAGTCAGGTCAGTCAGTCAGGTCAGTCAGTCAGGTCAGTCAGTCAGGTCAGTCAGTCAGGTCAGTCAGTCAGGTCAGTCAGTCAGGTCAGTCAGTCAGGTCAGTCAGTCAGGTCAGTCAGTCAGGTCAGTCAGTCAGGTCAGTCAGTCAGGTCAGTCAGTCAGGTCAGTCAGTCAGGTCAGTCAGTCAGGTCAGTCAGTCAGGTCAGTCAGTCAGGTCAGTCAGTCAGGTCAGTCAGTCAGGTCAGTCAGTCAGGTCAGTCAGTCAGGTCAGTCAGTCAGGTCAGTCAGTCAGGTCAGTCAGTCAGGTCAGTCAGTCAGGTCAGTCAGTCAGGTCAGTCAGTCAGGTCAGTCAGTCAGGTCAGTCAGTCAGGTCAGTCAGTCAGGTCAGTCAGTCAGGTCAGTCAGTCAGGTCAGTCAGTCAGGTCAGTCAGTCAGGTCAGTCAGTCAGGTCAGTCAGTCAGGTCAGTCAGTCAGGTCAGTCAGTCAGGTCAGTCAGTCAGGTCAGTCAGTCAGGTCAGTCAGTCAGGTCAGTCAGTCAGGTCAGTCAGTCAGGTCAGTCAGTCAGGTCAGTCAGTCAGGTCAGTCAGTCAGGTCAGTCAGTCAGGTCAGTCAGTCAGGTCAGTCAGTCAGGTCAGTCAGTCAGGTCAGTCAGTCAGGTCAGTCAGTCAGGTCAGTCAGTCAGGTCAGTCAGTCAGGTCAGTCAGTCAGGTCAGTCAGTCAGGTCAGTCAGTCAGGTCAGTCAGTCAGGTCAGTCAGTCAGGTCAGTCAGTCAGGTCAGTCAGTCAGGTCAGTCAGTCAGGTCAGTCAGTCAGGTCAGTCAGTCAGGTCAGTCAGTCAGGTCAGTCAGTCAGGTCAGTCAGTCAGGTCAGTCAGTCAGGTCAGTCAGTCAGGTCAGTCAGTCAGGTCAGTCAGTCAGGTCAGTCAGTCAGGTCAGTCAGTCAGGTCAGTCAGTCAGGTCAGTCAGTCAGGTCAGTCAGTCAGGTCAGTCAGTCAGGTCAGTCAGTCAGGTCAGTCAGTCAGGTCAGTCAGTCAGGTCAGTCAGTCAGGTCAGTCAGTCAGGTCAGTCAGTCAGGTCAGTCAGTCAGGTCAGTCAGTCAGGTCAGTCAGTCAGGTCAGTCAGTCAGGTCAGTCAGTCAGGTCAGTCAGTCAGGTCAGTCAGTCAGGTCAGTCAGTCAGGTCAGTCAGTCAGGTCAGTCAGTCAGGTCAGTCAGTCAGGTCAGTCAGTCAGGTCAGTCAGTCAGGTCAGTCAGTCAGGTCAGTCAGTCAGGTCAGTCAGTCAGGTCAGTCAGTCAGGTCAGTCAGTCAGGTCAGTCAGTCAGGTCAGTCAGTCAGGTCAGTCAGTCAGGTCAGTCAGTCAGGTCAGTCAGTCAGGTCAGTCAGTCAGGTCAGTCAGTCAGGTCAGTCAGTCAGGTCAGTCAGTCAGGTCAGTCAGTCAGGTCAGTCAGTCAGGTCAGTCAGTCAGGTCAGTCAGTCAGGTCAGTCAGTCAGGTCAGTCAGTCAGGTCAGTCAGTCAGGTCAGTCAGTCAGGTCAGTCAGTCAGGTCAGTCAGTCAGGTCAGTCAGTCAGGTCAGTCAGTCAGGTCAGTCAGTCAGGTCAGTCAGTCAGGTCAGTCAGTCAGGTCAGTCAGTCAGGTCAGTCAGTCAGGTCAGTCAGTCAGGTCAGTCAGTCAGGTCAGTCAGTCAGGTCAGTCAGTCAGGTCAGTCAGTCAGGTCAGTCAGTCAGGTCAGTCAGTCAGGTCAGTCAGTCAGGTCAGTCAGTCAGGTCAGTCAGTCAGGTCAGTCAGTCAGGTCAGTCAGTCAGGTCAGTCAGTCAGGTCAGTCAGTCAGGTCAGTCAGTCAGGTCAGTCAGTCAGGTCAGTCAGTCAGGTCAGTCAGTCAGGTCAGTCAGTCAGGTCAGTCAGTCAGGTCAGTCAGTCAGGTCAGTCAGTCAGGTCAGTCAGTCAGGTCAGTCAGTCAGGTCAGTCAGTCAGGTCAGTCAGTCAGGTCAGTCAGTCAGGTCAGTCAGTCAGGTCAGTCAGTCAGGTCAGTCAGTCAGGTCAGTCAGTCAGGTCAGTCAGTCAGGTCAGTCAGTCAGGTCAGTCAGTCAGGTCAGTCAGTCAGGTCAGTCAGTCAGGTCAGTCAGTCAGGTCAGTCAGTCAGGTCAGTCAGTCAGGTCAGTCAGTCAGGTCAGTCAGTCAGGTCAGTCAGTCAGGTCAGTCAGTCAGGTCAGTCAGTCAGGTCAGTCAGTCAGGTCAGTCAGTCAGGTCAGTCAGTCAGGTCAGTCAGTCAGGTCAGTCAGTCAGGTCAGTCAGTCAGGTCAGTCAGTCAGGTCAGTCAGTCAGGTCAGTCAGTCAGGTCAGTCAGTCAGGTCAGTCAGTCAGGTCAGTCAGTCAGGTCAGTCAGTCAGGTCAGTCAGTCAGGTCAGTCAGTCAGGTCAGTCAGTCAGGTCAGTCAGTCAGGTCAGTCAGTCAGGTCAGTCAGTCAGGTCAGTCAGTCAGGTCAGTCAGTCAGGTCAGTCAGTCAGGTCAGTCAGTCAGGTCAGTCAGTCAGGTCAGTCAGTCAGGTCAGTCAGTCAGGTCAGTCAGTCAGGTCAGTCAGTCAGGTCAGTCAGTCAGGTCAGTCAGTCAGGTCAGTCAGTCAGGTCAGTCAGTCAGGTCAGTCAGTCAGGTCAGTCAGTCAGGTCAGTCAGTCAGGTCAGTCAGTCAGGTCAGTCAGTCAGGTCAGTCAGTCAGGTCAGTCAGTCAGGTCAGTCAGTCAGGTCAGTCAGTCAGGTCAGTCAGTCAGGTCAGTCAGTCAGGTCAGTCAGTCAGGTCAGTCAGTCAGGTCAGTCAGTCAGGTCAGTCAGTCAGGTCAGTCAGTCAGGTCAGTCAGTCAGGTCAGTCAGTCAGGTCAGTCAGTCAGGTCAGTCAGTCAGGTCAGTCAGTCAGGTCAGTCAGTCAGGTCAGTCAGTCAGGTCAGTCAGTCAGGTCAGTCAGTCAGGTCAGTCAGTCAGGTCAGTCAGTCAGGTCAGTCAGTCAGGTCAGTCAGTCAGGTCAGTCAGTCAGGTCAGTCAGTCAGGTCAGTCAGTCAGGTCAGTCAGTCAGGTCAGTCAGTCAGGTCAGTCAGTCAGGTCAGTCAGTCAGGTCAGTCAGTCAGGTCAGTCAGTCAGGTCAGTCAGTCAGGTCAGTCAGTCAGGTCAGTCAGTCAGGTCAGTCAGTCAGGTCAGTCAGTCAGGTCAGTCAGTCAGGTCAGTCAGTCAGGTCAGTCAGTCAGGTCAGTCAGTCAGGTCAGTCAGTCAGGTCAGTCAGTCAGGTCAGTCAGTCAGGTCAGTCAGTCAGGTCAGTCAGTCAGGTCAGTCAGTCAGGTCAGTCAGTCAGGTCAGTCAGTCAGGTCAGTCAGTCAGGTCAGTCAGTCAGGTCAGTCAGTCAGGTCAGTCAGTCAGGTCAGTCAGTCAGGTCAGTCAGTCAGGTCAGTCAGTCAGGTCAGTCAGTCAGGTCAGTCAGTCAGGTCAGTCAGTCAGGTCAGTCAGTCAGGTCAGTCAGTCAGGTCAGTCAGTCAGGTCAGTCAGTCAGGTCAGTCAGTCAGGTCAGTCAGTCAGGTCAGTCAGTCAGGTCAGTCAGTCAGGTCAGTCAGTCAGGTCAGTCAGTCAGGTCAGTCAGTCAGGTCAGTCAGTCAGGTCAGTCAGTCAGGTCAGTCAGTCAGGTCAGTCAGTCAGGTCAGTCAGTCAGGTCAGTCAGTCAGGTCAGTCAGTCAGGTCAGTCAGTCAGGTCAGTCAGTCAGGTCAGTCAGTCAGGTCAGTCAGTCAGGTCAGTCAGTCAGGTCAGTCAGTCAGGTCAGTCAGTCAGGTCAGTCAGTCAGGTCAGTCAGTCAGGTCAGTCAGTCAGGTCAGTCAGTCAGGTCAGTCAGTCAGGTCAGTCAGTCAGGTCAGTCAGTCAGGTCAGTCAGTCAGGTCAGTCAGTCAGGTCAGTCAGTCAGGTCAGTCAGTCAGGTCAGTCAGTCAGGTCAGTCAGTCAGGTCAGTCAGTCAGGTCAGTCAGTCAGGTCAGTCAGTCAGGTCAGTCAGTCAGGTCAGTCAGTCAGGTCAGGCAGTCAGGTCAGTCAGTCAGGTCATTCAGTCAGGTCAGTCAGTCAGGTCAGTCAGTCAGGTCAGTCAGTCAGGTCAGTCAGTCAGGTCAGTCAGTCAGGTCAGTCAGTCAGGTCAGTCAGTCAGGTCAGTCAGTCAGGTCAGTCAGTCAGGTCAGTCAGTCAGGTCAGTCAGTCAGGTCAGTCAGTCAGGTCAGTCAGTCAGGTCAGTCAGTCAGGTCAGTCAGTCAGGTCAGTCAGTCAGGTCAGTCAGTCAGGTCAGTCAGTCAGGTCAGTCAGTCAGGTCAGTCAGTCAGGTCAGTCAGTCAGGTCAGTCAGTCAGGTCAGTCAGTCAGGTCAGTCAGTCAGGTCAGTCAGTCAGGTCAGTCAGTCAGGTCAGTCAGTCAGGTCAGTCAGTCAGGTCAGTCAGTCAGGTCAGTCAGTCAGGTCAGTCAGTCAGGTCAGTCAGTCAGGTCAGTCAGTCAGGTCAGTCAGTCAGGTCAGTCAGTCAGGTCAGTCAGTCAGGTCAGTCAGTCAGGTCAGTCAGTCAGGTCAGTCAGTCAGGTCAGTCAGTCAGGTCAGTCAGTCAGGTCAGTCAGTCAGGTCAGTCAGTCAGGTCAGTCAGTCAGGTCAGTCAGTCAGGTCAGTCAGTCAGGTCAGTCAGTCAGGTCAGTCAGTCAGGTCAGTCAGTCAGGTCAGTCAGTCAGGTCAGTCAGTCAGGTCAGTCAGTCAGGTCAGTCAGTCAGGTCAGTCAGTCAGGTCAGTCAGTCAGGTCAGTCAGTCAGGTCAGTCAGTCAGGTCAGTCAGTCAGGTCAGTCAGTCAGGTCAGTCAGTCAGGTCAGTCAGTCAGGTCAGTCAGTCAGGTCAGTCAGTCAGGTCAGTCAGTCAGGTCAGTCAGTCAGGTCAGTCAGTCAGGTCAGTCAGTCAGGTCAGTCAGTCAGGTCAGTCAGTCAGGTCAGTCAGTCAGGTCAGTCAGTCAGGTCAGTCAGTCAGGTCAGTCAGTCAGGTCAGTCAGTCAGTCAGTCAGGTCAGTCAGTCAGGTCAGTCAGTCAGGTCAGTCAGTCAGGTCAGTCAGTCAGGTCAGTCAGTCAGGTCAGTCAGTCAGGTCAGTCAGTCAGGTCAGTCAGTCAGGTCAGTCAGTCAGGTCAGTCAGTCAGGTCAGTCAGTCAGGTCAGTCAGTCAGGTCAGTCAGTCAGGTCAGTCAGTCAGGTCAGTCAGTCAGGTCAGTCAGTCAGGTCAGTCAGTCAGGTCAGTCAGTCAGGTCAGTCAGTCAGGTCAGTCAGTCAGGTCAGTCAGTCAGGTCAGTCAGTCAGGTCAGTCAGTCAGGTCAGTCAGTCAGGTCAGTCAGTCAGGTCAGTCAGTCAGGTCAGTCAGTCAGGTCAGTCAGTCAGGTCAGTCAGTCAGGTCAGTCAGTCAGGTCAGTCAGTCAGGTCAGTCAGTCAGGTCAGTCAGTCAGGTCAGTCAGTCAGGTCAGTCAGTCAGGTCAGTCAGTCAGGTCAGTCAGTCAGGTCAGTCAGTCAGGTCAGTCAGTCAGGTCAGTCAGTCAGGTCAGTCAGTCAGGTCAGTCAGTCAGGTCAGTCAGTCAGGTCAGTCAGTCAGGTCAGTCAGTCAGGTCAGTCAGTCTGGTCAGTCAGTCAGGTCAGTCAGTCAGGTCAGTCAGTCAGGTCAGTCAGTCAGGTCAGTCAGTCAGGTCAGTCAGTCAGGTCAGTCAGTCAGGTCAGTCAGTCAGGTCAGTCAGTCAGGTCAGTCAGTCAGGTCAGTCAGTCAGGTCAGTCAGTCAGGTCAGTCAGTCAGGTCAGTCAGTCAGGTCAGTCAGTCAGGTCAGTCAGTCAGGTCAGTCAGTCAGGTCAGTCAGTCAGGTCAGTCAGTCAGGTCAGTCAGTCAGGTCAGTCAGTCAGGTCAGTCAGTCAGGTCAGTCAGTCAGGTCAGTCAGTCAGGTCAGTCAGTCAGGTCAGTCAGTCAGGTCAGTCAGTCAGGTCAGTCAGTCAGGTCAGTCAGTCAGGTCAGTCAGTCAGGTCAGTCAGTCAGGTCAGTCAGTCAGGTCAGTCAGTCAGGTCAGTCAGTCAGGTCAGTCAGTCAGGTCAGTCAGTCAGGTCAGTCAGTCAGGTCAGTCAGTCAGGTCAGTCAGTCAGGTCAGTCAGTCAGGTCAGTCAGTCAGGTCAGTCAGTCAGGTCAGTCAGTCAGGTCAGTCAGTCAGGTCAGTCAGTCAGGTCAGTCAGTCAGGTCAGTCAGTCAGGTCAGTCAGTCAGGTCAGTCAGTCAGGTCAGTCAGTCAGGTCAGTCAGTCAGGTCAGTCAGTCAGGTCAGTCAGTCAGGTCAGTCAGTCAGGTCAGTCAGTCAGGTCAGTCAGTCAGGTCAGTCAGTCAGGTCAGTCAGTCAGGTCAGTCAGTCAGGTCAGTCAGTCAGGTCAGTCAGTCAGGTCAGTCAGTCAGGTCAGTCAGTCAGGTCAGTCAGTCAGGTCAGTCAGTCAGGTCAGTCAGTCAGGTCAGTCAGTCAGTCAGTCAGTCAGTCAGGTCAGTCAGTCAGGTCAGTCAGTCAGGTCAGTCAGTCAGGTCAGTCAGTCAGGTCAGTCAGTCAGGTCAGTCAGTCAGGTCAGTCAGTCAGGTCAGTCAGTCAGGTCAGTCAGTCAGGTCAGTCAGTCAGGTCAGTCAGTCAGGTCAGTCAGTCAGGTCAGTCAGTCAGGTCAGTCAGTCAGGTCAGTCAGTCAGGTCAGTCAGTCAGGTCAGTCAGTCAGGTCAGTCAGTCAGGTCAGTCAGTCAGGTCAGTCAGTCAGGTCAGTCAGTCAGGTCAGTCAGTCAGGTCAGTCAGTCAGGTCAGTCAGTCAGGTCAGTCAGTCAGGTCAGTCAGTCAGGTCAGTCAGTCAGGTCAGTCAGTCAGGTCAGTCAGTCAGGTCAGTCAGTCAGGTCAGTCAGTCAGGTCAGTCAGTCAGGTCAGTCAGTCAGGTCAGTCAGTCAGGTCAGTCAGTCAGGTCAGTCAGTCAGGTCAGTCAGTCAGGTCAGTCAGTCAGGTCAGTCAGTCAGGTCAGTCAGTCAGGTCAGTCAGTCAGGTCAGTCAGTCAGGTCAGTCAGTCAGGTCAGTCAGTCAGGTCAGTCAGTCAGGTCAGTCAGTCAGGTCAGTCAGTCAGGTCAGTCAGTCAGGTCAGTCAGTCAGGTCAGTCAGTCAGGTCAGTCAGTCAGGTCAGTCAGTCAGGTCAGTCAGTCAGGTCAGTCAGTCAGGTCAGTCAGTCAGGTCAGTCAGTCAGGTCAGTCAGTCAGGTCAGTCAGTCAGGTCAGTCAGTCAGGTCAGTCAGTCAGGTCAGTCAGTCAGGTCAGTCAGTCAGGTCAGTCAGTCAGGTCAGTCAGTCAGGTCAGTCAGTCAGGTCAGTCAGTCAGGTCAGTCAGTCAGGTCAGTCAGTCAGGTCAGTCAGTCAGGTCAGTCAGTCAGGTCAGTCAGTCAGGTCAGTCAGTCAGGTCAGTCAGTCAGGTCAGTCAGTCAGGTCAGTCAGTCAGGTCAGTCAGTCAGGTCAGTCAGTCAGGTCAGTCAGTCAGGTCAGTCAGTCAGGTCAGTCAGTCAGGTCAGTCAGTCAGGTCAGTCAGTCAGGTCAGTCAGTCAGGTCAGTCAGTCAGGTCAGTCAGTCAGGTCAGTCAGTCAGGTCAGTCAGTCAGGTCAGTCAGTCAGGTCAGTCAGTCAGGTCAGTCAGTCAGGTCAGTCAGTCAGGTCAGTCAGTCAGGTCAGTCAGTCAGGTCAGTCAGTCAGGTCAGTCAGTCAGGTCAGTCAGTCAGGTCAGTCAGTCAGGTCAGTCAGTCAGGTCAGTCAGTCAGGTCAGTCAGTCAGGTCAGTCAGTCAGGTCAGTCAGTCAGGTCAGTCAGTCAGGTCAGTCAGTCAGGTCAGTCAGTCAGGTCAGTCAGTCAGGTCAGTCAGTCAGGTCAGTCAGTCAGGTCAGTCAGTCAGGTCAGTCAGTCAGGTCAGTCAGTCAGGTCAGTCAGTCAGGGTCAGTCAGTCAGGTCAGTCAGTCAGGTCAGTCAGTCAGGTCAGTCAGTCAGGTCAGTCAGTCAGGTCAGTCAGTCAGGTCAGTCAGTCAGGTCAGTCAGTCAGGTCAGTCAGTCAGGTCAGTCAGTCAGGTCAGTCAGTCAGGTCAGTCAGTCAGGTCAGTCAGTCAGGTCAGTCAGTCAGGTCAGTCAGTCAGGTCAGTCAGTCAGGTCAGTCAGTCAGGTCAGTCAGTCAGGTCAGTCAGTCAGGTCAGTCAGTCAGGTCAGTCAGTCAGGTCAGTCAGTCAGGTCAGTCAGTCAGGTCAGTCAGTCAGGTCAGTCAGTCAGGTCAGTCAGTCAGGTCAGTCAGTCAGTCAGTCAGTCAGTCAGTCAGGTCAGTCAGTCAGGTCAGTCAGTCAGGTCAGTCAGTCAGGTCAGTCAGTCAGGTCAGTCAGTCAGGTCAGTCAGTCAGGTCAGTCAGTCAGGTCAGTCAGTCAGGTCAGTCAGTCAGGTCAGTCAGTCAGGTCAGTCAGTCAGGTCAGTCAGTCAGGTCAGTCAGTCAGGTCAGTCAGTCAGGTCAGTCAGTCAGGTCAGTCAGTCAGGTCAGTCAGTCAGGTCAGTCAGTCAGGTCAGTCAGTCAGGTCAGTCAGTCAGGTCAGTCAGTCAGGTCAGTCAGTCAGTCAGGTCAGTCAGTCAGGTCAGTCAGTCAGGTCAGTCAGTCAGGTCAGTCAGTCAGGTCAGTCAGTCAGGTCAGTCAGTCAGGTCAGTCAGTCAGGTCAGTCAGTCAGGTCAGTCAGTCAGGTCAGTCAGTCAGGTCAGTCAGTCAGGTCAGTCAGTCAGGTCAGTCAGTCAGGTCAGTCAGTCAGGTCAGTCAGTCAGGTCAGTCAGTCAGGTCAGTCAGTCAGGTCAGTCAGTCAGGTCAGTCAGTCAGGTCAGTCAGTCAGGTCAGTCAGTCAGGTCAGTCAGTCAGGTCAGTCAGTCAGGTCAGTCAGTCAGGTCAGTCAGTCAGGTCAGTCAGTCAGGTCAGTCAGTCAGGTCAGTCAGTCAGGTCAGTCAGTCAGGTCAGTCAGTCAGGTCAGTCAGTCAGGTCAGTCAGTCAGGTCAGTCAGTCAGGTCAGTCAGTCAGGTCAGTCAGTCAGGTCAGTCAGTCAGGTCAGTCAGTCAGGTCAGTCAGTCAGGTCAGTCAGTCAGGTCAGTCAGTCAGGTCAGTCAGTCAGGTCAGTCAGTCAGGTCAGTCAGTCAGGTCAGTCAGTCAGGTCAGTCAGTCAGGTCAGTCAGTCAGGTCAGTCAGTCAGGTCAGTCAGTCAGTCAGTCAGTCAGTCAGGTCAGTCAGTCAGGTCAGTCAGTCAGGTCAGTCAGTCAGGTCAGTCAGTCAGGTCAGTCAGTCAGGACAGTCAGTCAGTCAGGTCAGTCAGTCAGGTCAGTCAGTCAGGTCAGTCAGTCAGGTCAGTCAGTCAGGTCAGTCAGTCAGGTCAGTCAGTCAGGTCAGTCAGTCAGGTCAGTCAGTCAGGTCAGTCAGTCAGGTCAGTCAGTCAGGTCAGTCAGTCAGGTCAGTCAGTCAGGTCAGTCAGTCAGGTCAGTCAGTCAGGTCAGTCAGTCAGGTCAGTCAGTCAGGTCAGTCAGTCAGGTCAGTCAGTCAGGTCAGTCAGTCAGGTCAGTCAGTCAGGTCAGTCAGTCAGGTCAGTCAGTCAGGTCAGTCAGTCAGGTCAGTCAGTCAGGTCAGTCAGTCAGGTCAGTCAGTCAGGTCAGTCAGTCAGGTCAGTCAGTCAGGTCAGTCAGTCAGGTCAGTCAGTCAGGTCAGTCAGTCAGGTCAGTCAGTCAGGTCAGTCAGTCAGGTCAGTCAGTCAGGTCAGTCAGTCAGGTCAGTCAGTCAGGTCAGTCAGTCAGGTCAGTCAGTCAGGTCAGTCAGTCAGGTCAGTCAGTCAGGTCAGTCAGTCAGGTCAGTCAGTCAGGTCAGTCAGTCAGGTCAGTCAGTCAGGTCAGTCAGTCAGGTCAGTCAGTCAGGTCAGTCAGTCAGGTCAGTCAGTCAGGTCAGTCAGTCAGGTCAGTCAGTCAGGTCAGTCAGTCAGGTCAGTCAGTCAGGTCAGTCAGTCAGGTCAGTCAGTCAGTCAGTCAGTCAGGTCAGTCAGTCAGGTCAGTCAGTCAGGTCAGTCAGTCAGGTCAGTCAGTCAGGTCAGTCAGTCAGGTCAGTCAGTCAGGTCAGTCAGTCAGGTCATTCAGTCAGGTCAGTCGGTCAGGTCAGTCGGTCAGGTCAGTCAGTCAGGTCAGTCAGTCGGTCAGGTCAGGGTCAGTCAGTCAGGTCAGTCAGTCAGGTCAGTCAGTCAGGTCAGTCAGTCAGGTCAGTCAGTCAGGTCAGTCAGGCAGGTCAGTCAGTCAGGTCAGTCAGTCAGGTCAGTCAGTCAGGTCAGTCAGTCAGGTCAGTCAGTCATGTCAGTCAGTCAGGTCAGTCAGTCATGTCAGTCAGTCAGGTCAGTCAGTCAGGTCAGTCAGTCAGGTCAGTCAGTCAGGTCAGTCAGTCAGGTCAGTCAGGTCAGTCAGTCAAGTCAGCTTATCAGGACAGTCAGTCAGTCAGTCAGGTCAGTCAGTCAGGTCAGTCAGTCAGGTCATTCAGTCAGGTCAGTCAGTCAGGTCAGTCAGTCAGGTCAGTCAGTCAGGTCAGTCAGTCAGGTCAGTCAGTCAGGTCAGTCAGTCAGGTCAGTCAGTCAGGTCAGTCAGTCAGGTCAGTCAGTCAGGTCAGTCAGTCAGGTCAGTCAGTCAGGTCAGTCAGTCAGGTCAGTCAGTCAGTCAGTCAGTCAGGTCAGTCAGTCAGGTCAGTCAGTCAGGTCAGTCAGTCAGGTCAGTCAGTCAGGTCAGTCAGTCAGGTCAGTCAGTCAGGTCAGTCAGTCAGGTCAGTCAGTCAGGTCAGTCAGTCAGGTCAGTCAGTCAGGTCAGTCAGTCAGGTCAGTCAGTCAGGTCAGTCAGTCAGGTCAGTCAGTCAGGTCAGTCAGTCAGGTCAGTCAGTCAGGTCAGTCAGTCAGGTCAGTCAGTCAGGTCAGTCAGTCAGGTCAGTCAGTCAGGTCAGTCAGTCAGTCAGGTCAGTCAGTCAGGTCAGTCAGTCAGGTCAGTCAGTCAGGTCAGTCAGTCAGGTCAGTCAGTCAGGTCAGTCAGTCAGGTCAGTCAGTCAGGTCAGTCAGTCAGGTCAGTCAGTCAGGTCAGTCAGTCAGGTCAGTCAGTCAGGTCAGTCAGTCAGGTCAGTCAGTCAGGTCAGTCAGTCAGGTCAGTCAGTCAGGTCAGTCAGTCAGGTCAGTCAGTCAGGTCAGTCAGTCAGGTCAGTCAGTCAGGTCAGTCAGTCAGGTCAGTCAGTCAGGTCAGTCAGTCAGGTCAGTCAGTCAGGTCAGTCAGTCAGGTCAGTCAGTCAGGTCAGTCAGTCAGGTCAGTCAGTCAGGTCAGTCAGTCAGGTCAGTCAGTCAGTCAGTCAGTCAGGTCAGTCAGTCAGGTCAGTCAGTCAGGTCAGTCAGTCAGGTCAGTCAGTCAGGTCAGTCAGTCAGGTCAGTCAGTCAGGTCAGTCAGTCAGGTCAGTCAGTCAGGTCAGTCAGTCAGGTCAGTCAGTCAGGTCAGTCAGTCAGGTCAGTCAGTCAGGTCAGTCAGTCAGGTTAGTAGGTCAGGTCAGTAGGTCAGGTCAGTCACAGTCATGGTCCAGTCAAGTCATGTCAGTCAGGTCAGGTCAGTCAGTCAGGTCAGTCAGTCAGGTCAGTCAGGTCAGTCAGCCAGGTCAGTCAGTCAGGTTAGTCAGTCAGGTCAGTCAGTCAGGTCAGTCAGTCAGGTCAGTCGTCAGGTCAGTCTAGATCAGGTCAGTTCAGTCAGGATTCCGTTCAGTCAAGGTCAGGCCAGTCAGTCAGGTCAGTCAGCCAGGTCAGTCAGTCAGGTCAGTCAGTCAGGTCAGTCAGTCACGTCAGTCAGTCAGGTCAGTCATTCAGGTCATTCAGTCAGGTCAGTCAGTCAGGTCAGTCAGTCAGGTCAGTCAGTCAGGTCAGTCAGTCAGGTCAGTCAGTCAGGTCAGTCAGTCAGGTCAGTCAGTCAGGTCAGTCAGTCAGGTCAGTCAGTCAGGTCAGTCAGTCAGGTCATTCAGTCAGGTCAGCACAGTCAGGTCTGAGAGTCAGGTCAGTCAGGCAGGTCAGTCAGTCAGGTCAGTCAGTCAGGTCAGTCAGTCATGTCAGTCAGTCAGGTCAGTCAGTCATGTCAGTCAGTCAGGTCAGTCAGTCAGGTCAGTCAGTCAGGTCAGTCAGTCGGGTCAGTCAGTCAGGTCAGTCAGTCAGGTCAGTCAGTCAGGTCAGTCAGTCAGGTCAGTCAGTCAGGTCAGTCAGTCAGGTCAGTCAGTCAGGCCGGTCAGTCAGGTCAGTCAGTCAGGTCAGTCAGTCAGGTCAGTCAGTCAGGCCAGTCAGTCAGGTCAGTCAGTCAGGTCAGTCAGTCTGGCCAGTCAGTCAGGTCAGTCAGTCAGGTCAGTCAGTCAGGTCAGTCAGTCAGGTCAGTCAGGCAGGTCAGTCAGTCAGGTCAGTCAGTCAGGTCAGTCAGTCAGGTCAGTCAGTCAGGTCAGTCAGTCAGGCCGGTCAGTCAGTCAGGTCAGTCAGTCAGGTCAGTCAGTCAGGTCAGTCAGCCAGGTCAGCCAATCAGGTCAGTCAGTCAGGTCAGTCAGTCAGGTCAGTCAGTCAGGTCAGTCAGTCAGGTCAGTCAGTCAGGTCAGTCAGTCAGGTCAGTCAGTCAGGTCAGTCAGTCAGGTCAGTCAGTCAGGTCAGTCAGTCAGGTCAGTCAGTCAGGTCAGTCAGTCAGGTCAGTCAGTCAGGTCAGTCAGTCAGGTCAGTCAGTCAGGTCAGTCAGTCAGGTCAGTCAGTCAGGTCAGTCAGTCAGGTCAGTCAGTCAGGTCAGTCAGTCAGGTCAGTCAGTCAGGTCAGTCAGTCAGGTCAGTCAGTCAGGTCAGTCAGTCAGGTCAGTCAGTCAGGTCAGTCAGTCAGGTCAGTCAGTCAGGTCAGTCAGTCAGGTCAGTCAGTCAGGTCAGTCAGTCAGGTCAGTCAGTCAGGTCAGTCAGTCAGGTCAGTCAGTCAGGTCAGTCAGTCAGGTCAGTCAGTCAGGTCAGTCAGTCAGGTCAGTCAGTCAGGTCAGTCAGTCAGGTCAGTCTGTCAGGTCAGTCAGTCAGGTCAGTCAGTCAGGTCATTCAGTCAGGTCAGTCAGTCAGGTCAGTCAGTCAGGTCAGTCAGTCAGGTCAGTCAGTCAGGTCAGTCAGTCAGGTCAGTCAGTCAGGTCAGTCAGTCAGGTCAGTCAGTCAGGTCAGTCAGTCAGGTCAGTCAGTCAGGTCAGTCAGTCAGGTCAGTCAGTCAGGTCAGTCAGTCAGGTCAGTCAGTCAGGTCAGTCAGTCAGGTCAGTCAATCAGGTCAGTCAGTCAGGTCAGTCAGTCAGGTCAGTCAGTCAGGTCAGTCAGTCAGGTCAGTCAGTCAGGTCAGTCAGTCAGGTCAGTCAGTCAGGTCAGTCAGTCAGGTCAGTCAGTCAGGTCAGTCAGTCAGGTCAGTCAGTCAGGTCAGTCAGTCAGGTCAGTCAGTCAGGTCAGTCAGTCAGGTCAGTCAGTCAGGTCAGTCAGTCAGGTCAGTCAGTCAGGTCAGTCAGTCAGGTCAGTCAGTCAGGTCAGTCAGTCAGGTCAGTCAGTCAGGTCAGTCAGTCAGGTCAGTCAGTCAGGTCAGTCAGTCAGGTCAGTCAGTCAGGTCAGTCAGTCAGGTCAGTCAGTCAGGTCAGTCAGTCAGGTCAGTCAGTCAGGTCAGTCAGTCAGGTCAGTCAGTCAGGTCAGTCAGTCAGGTCAGTCAGTCAGGTCAGTCAGTCAGGTCAGTCAGTCAGGTCAGTCAGTCAGGTCAGTCAGTCAGGTCAGTCAGTCAGGTCAGTCAGTCAGGTCAGTCAGTCAGGTCAGTCAGTCAGGTCAGTCAGTCAGGTCAGTCAGTCAGGTCAGTCAGTCAGGTCAGTCAGTCAGGTCAGTCAGTCAGGTCAGTCAGTCAGGTCAGTCAGTCAGGTCAGTCAGTCAGGTCAGTCAGTCAGGTCAGTCAGTCAGGTCAGTCAGTCAGGTCAGTCAGTCAGGTCAGTCAGTCAGGTCAGTCAGTCAGGTCAGTCAGTCAGGTCAGTCAGTCAGGTCAGTCAGGTCAGTCAGTCAGGTCAGTCAGTCAGGTCAGTCAGTCAGGTCAGTCAGTCAGGTCAGTCAGTCAGGTCAGTCAGTCAGGTCAGTCAGTCAGGTCAGTCAGTCAGGTCAGTCAGTCAGGTCAGTCAGTCAGGTCAGTCAGTCAGGTCAGTCAGTCAGGTCAGTCAGTCAGGTCAGTCAGTCAGGTCAGTCAGTCAGGTCAGTCAGTCAGGTCAGTCAGTCAGGTCAGTCAGTCAGGTCAGTCAGTCAGGTCAGTCAGTCAGGTCAGTCAGTCAGGTCAGTCAGTCAGGTCAGTCAGTCAGGTCAGTCAGTCAGGTCAGTCAGTCAGGTCAGTCAGTCAGGTCAGTCAGTCAGGTCAGTCAGTCAGGTCAGTCAGTCAGGTCAGTCAGTCAGGTCAGTCAGTCAGGTCAGTCAGTCAGGTCAGTCAGTCAGGTCAGTCAGTCAGGTCAGTCAGTCAGGTCAGTCAGTCAGGTCAGTCAGTCAGGTCAGTCAGTCAGGTCAGTCAGTCAGGTCAGTCAGTCAGGTCAGTCAGTCAGGTCAGTCAGTCAGGTCAGTCAGTCAGTCAGGTCAGTCAGTCAGGTCAGTCAGTCAGGTCAGTCAGTCAGGTCAGTCAGTCAGGTCAGTCAGTCAGGTCAGTCAGTCAGGTCAGTCAGTCAGGTCAGTCAGTCAGGTCAGTCAGTCAGGTCAGTCAGTCAGGTCAGTCAGTCAGGTCAGTCAGTCAGTCAGGTCAGTCAGTCAGGTCAGTCAGTCAGGTCAGTCAGTCAGGTCAGTCAGTCAGGTCAGTCAGTCAGGTCAGTCAGTCAGGTCAGTCAGTCAGGTCAGTCAGTCAGGTCAGTCAGTCAGGTCAGTCAGTCAGGTCAGTCAGTCAGGTCAGTCAGTCAGGTCAGTCAGTCAGGTCAGTCAGTCAGGTCAGTCAGTCAGGTCAGTCAGTCAGGTCAGTCAGTCAGGTCAGTCAGTCAGGTCAGTCAGTCAGGTCAGTCAGTCAGGTCAGTCAGTCAGGTCAGTCAGTCAGGTCAGTCAGTCAGGTCAGTCAGTCAGGTCAGTCAGTCAGGTCAGTCAGTCAGGTCAGTCAGTCAGGTCAGTCAGTCAGGTCAGTCAGTCAGGTCAGTCAGTCAGGTCAGTCAGTCAGGTCAGTCAGTCAGGTCAGTCAGTCAGGTCAGTCAGTCAGGTCAGTCAGTCAGGTCAGTCAGTCAGGTCAGTCAGTCAGGTCAGTCAGTCAGGTCAGTCAGTCAGGTCAGTCAGTCAGGTCAGTCAGTCAGGTCAGTCAGTCAGGTCAGTCAGTCAGGTCAGTCAGTCAGGTCAGTCAGTCAGGTCAGTCAGTCAGGTCAGTCAGTCAGGTCAGTCAGTCAGGTCAGTCAGTCAGGTCAGTCAGTCAGGTCAGTCAGTCAGGTCAGTCAGTCAGGTCAGTCAGTCAGGTCAGTCAGTCAGGTCAGTCAGTCAGGTCAGTCAGTCAGGTCAGTCAGTCAGGTCAGTCAGTCAGGTCAGTCAGTCAGGTCAGTCAGTCAGGTCAGTCAGGTCAGTCAGTCAGGTCAGTCAGTCAGGTCAGTCAGTCAGGTCAGTCAGTCAGGTCAGTCAGTCAGGTCAGTCAGTCAGGTCAGTCAGTCAGGTCAGTCAGTCAGGTCAGTCAGTCAGGTCAGTCAGTCAGGTCAGTCAGTCAGGTCAGTCAGTCAGGTCAGTCAGTCAGGTCAGTCAGTCAGGTCAGTCAGTCAGGTCAGTCAGTCAGGTCAGTCAGTCAGGTCAGTCAGTCAGGTCAGTCAGTCAGGTCAGTCAGTCAGGTCAGTCAGTCAGGTCAGTCAGTCAGGTCAGTCAGTCAGGTCAGTCAGTCAGGTCAGTCAGTCAGGTCAGTCAGTCAGGTCAGTCAGTCAGGTCAGTCAGTCAGGTCAGTCAGTCAGGTCAGTCAGTCAGGTCAGTCAGTCAGGTCAGTCAGTCAGGTCAGTCAGTCAGGTCAGTCAGTCAGGTCAGTCAGTCAGGTCAGTCAGTCAGGTCAGTCAGTCAGGTCAGTCAGTCAGGTCAGTCAGTCAGGTCAGTCAGTCAGGTCAGTCAGTCAGGTCAGTCAGTCAGGTCAGTCAGTCAGGTCAGTCAGTCAGGTCAGTCAGTCAGGTCAGTCAGTCAGGTCAGTCAGTCAGGTCAGTCAGTCAGGTCAGTCAGTCAGGTCAGTCAGTCAGGTCAGTCAGTCAGGTCAGTCAGTCAGGTCAGTCAGTCAGGTCAGTCAGTCAGGTCAGTCAGTCAGGTCAGTCAGTCAGGTCAGTCAGTCAGGTCAGTCAGTCAGTCAGGTCAGTCAGTCAGGTCAGTCAGTCAGGTCAGTCAGTCAGGTCAGTCAGTCAGGTCAGTCAGTCAGGTCAGTCAGTCAGGTCAGTCAGTCAGGTCAGTCAGTCAGGTCAGTCAGGTCAGTCAGTCAGGTCAGTCAGTCAGGTCAGTCAGTCAGGTCAGTCAGTCAGGTCAGTCAGTCAGGTCAGTCAGTCAGGTCAGTCAGTCAGGTCAGTCAGTCAGGTCAGTCAGTCAGGTCAGTCAGTCAGGTCAGTCAGTCAGGTCAGTCAGTCAGGTCAGTCAGTCAGGTCAGTCAGTCAGGTCAGTCAGTCAGGTCAGTCAGTCAGGTCAGTCAGGTCAGTCAGTCAGGTCAGTCAGTCAGGTCAGTCAGTCAGGTCAGTCAGTCAGGTCAGTCAGTCAGGTCAGTCAGTCAGGTCAGTCAGTCAGGTCAGTCAGTCAGGTCAGTCAGTCAGGTCAGTCAGTCAGGTCAGTCAGTCAGGTCAGTCAGTCAGGTCAGTCAGGTCAGTCAGTCAGGTCAGTCAGTCAGGTCAGTCAGTCAGGTCAGTCAGTCAGGTCAGTCAGTCAGGTCAGTCAGTCAGGTCAGTCAGTCAGGTCAGTCAGTCAGGTCAGTCAGTCAGGTCAGTCAGTCAGGTCAGTCAGTCAGGTCAGTCAGTCAGTCAGGTCAGTCAGTCAGGTCAGTCAGTCAGGTCAGTCAGTCAGGTCAGTCAGTCAGGTCAGTCAGTCAGGTCAGTCAGTCAGGTCAGTCAGGTCAGTCAGTCAGGTCAGTCAGTCAGGTCAGTCAGTCAGGTCAGTCAGTCAGGTCAGTCAGTCAGGTCAGTCAGTCAGGTCAGTCAGTCAGGTCAGTCAGTCAGGTCAGTCAGTCAGGTCAGTCAGTCAGGTCAGTCAGTCAGGTCAGTCAGTCAGGTCAGTCAGTCAGGTCAGTCAGTCAGGTCAGTCAGTCAGGTCAGTCAGTCAGGTCAGTCAGTCAGGTCAGTCAGTCAGGTCAGTCAGTCAGGTCAGTCAGTCAGGTCAGTCAGTCAGGTCAGTCAGTCAGGTCAGTCAGTCAGGTCAGTCAGTCAGGTCAGTCAGTCAGGTCAGTCAGTCAGGTCAGTCAGTCAGGTCAGTCAGTCAGGTCAGTCAGTCAGGTCAGTCAGTCAGGTCAGTCAGTCAGGTCAGTCAGTCAGGTCAGTCAGTCAGGTCAGTCAGTCAGGTCAGTCAGTCAGGTCAGTCAGTCAGGTCAGTCAGTCAGGTCAGTCAGTCAGGTCAGTCAGTCAGGTCAGTCAGTCAGGTCAGTCAGTCAGGTCAGTCAGTCAGGTCAGTCAGTCAGGTCAGTCAGTCAGGTCAGTCAGTCAGGTCAGTCAGTCAGGTCAGTCAGTCAGGTCAGTCAGTCAGGTCAGTCAGTCAGGTCAGTCAGTCAGGTCAGTCAGTCAGGTCAGTCAGTCAGGTCAGTCAGTCAGGTCAGTCAGTCAGGTCAGTCAGTCAGGTCAGTCAGTCAGGTCAGTCAGTCAGGTCAGTCAGTCAGGTCAGTCAGTCAGGTCAGTCAGTCAGGTCAGTCAGTCAGGTCAGTCAGTCAGGTCAGTCAGTCAGGTCAGTCAGTCAGGTCAGTCAGTCAGGTCAGTCAGTCAGGTCAGTCAGTCAGGTCAGTCAGTCAGGTCAGTCAGTCAGGTCAGTCAGTCAGGTCAGTCAGTCAGGTCAGTCAGTCAGGTCAGTCAGTCAGGTCAGTCAGTCAGGTCAGTCAGTCAGGTCAGTCAGTCAGGTCAGTCAGGTCAGTCAGTCAGGTCAGTCAGTCAGGTCAGTCAGTCAGGTCAGTCAGTCAGGTCAGTCAGTCAGTCAGGTCAGTCAGTCAGGTCAGTCAGTCAGGTCAGTCAGTCAGGTCAGTCAGTCAGGTCAGTCAGTCAGGTCAGTCAGTCAGGTCAGTCAGTCAGGTCAGTCAGTCAGGTCAGTCAGTCAGGTCAGTCAGTCAGGTCAGTCAGTCAGGTCAGTCAGTCAGTCAGGTCAGTCAGTCAGGTCAGTCAGTCAGGTCAGTCAGTCAGGTCAGTCAGTCAGGTCAGTCAGGTCAGTCAGTCAGGTCAGTCAGTCAGGTCAGTCAGTCAGGTCAGTCAGTCAGGTCAGTCAGTCAGGTCAGTCAGTCAGGTCAGTCAGTCAGGTCAGTCAGTCAGGTCAGTCAGTCAGGTCAGTCAGTCAGGTCAGTCAGGTCAGTCAGTCAGGTCAGTCAGTCAGGTCAGTCAGTCAGGTCAGTCAGTCAGGTCAGTCAGTCAGGTCAGTCAGTCAGGTCAGTCAGTCAGGTCAGTCAGTCAGGTCAGTCAGTCAGGTCAGTCAGTCAGGTCAGTCAGTCAGGTCAGTCAGTCAGGTCAGTCAGTCAGGTCAGTCAGTCAGGTCAGTCAGTCAGGTCAGTCAGTCAGGTCAGTCAGTCAGGTCAGTCAGTCAGGTCAGTCAGTCAGGTCAGTCAGTCAGGTCAGTCAGTCAGGTCAGTCAGTCAGGTCAGTCAGTCAGGTCAGTCAGTCAGGTCAGTCAGTCAGGTCAGTCAGTCAGGTCAGTCAGTCAGGTCAGTCAGTCAGGTCAGTCAGTCAGGTCAGTCAGTCAGGTCAGTCAGTCAGGTCAGTCAGTCAGGTCAGTCAGTCAGGTCAGTCAGTCAGGTCAGTCAGTCAGGTCAGTCAGTCAGGTCAGTCAGTCAGGTCAGTCAGTCAGGTCAGTCAGTCAGGTCAGTCAGTCAGGTCAGTCAGTCAGGTCAGTCAGTCAGGTCAGTCAGTCAGGTCAGTCAGTCAGGTCAGTCAGTCAGGTCAGTCAGTCAGGTCAGTCAGTCAGGTCAGTCAGTCAGGTCAGTCAGTCAGGTCAGTCAGTCAGGTCAGTCAGTCAGGTCAGTCAGTCAGGTCAGTCAGTCAGGTCAGTCAGTCAGGTCAGTCAGTCAGGTCAGTCAGTCAGGTCAGTCAGTCAGGTCAGTCAGTCAGGTCAGTCAGTCAGGTCAGTCAGTCAGGTCAGTCAGTCAGGTCAGTCAGTCAGGTCAGTCAGTCAGGTCAGTCAGTCAGGTCAGTCAGTCAGGTCAGTCAGTCAGGTCAGTCAGTCAGGTCAGTCAGTCAGGTCAGTCAGTCAGGTCAGTCAGTCAGGTCAGTCAGTCAGGTCAGTCAGTCAGGTCAGTCAGTCAGGTCAGTCAGTCAGGTCAGTCAGTCAGGTCAGTCAGTCAGGTCAGTCAGTCAGGTCAGTCAGTCAGGTCAGTCAGTCAGGTCAGTCAGTCAGGTCAGTCAGTCAGGTCAGTCAGTCAGGTCAGTCAGTCAGGTCAGTCAGTCAGGTCAGTCAGTCAGGTCAGTCAGTCAGGTCAGTCAGTCAGGTCAGTCAGTCAGGTCAGTCAGTCAGGTCAGTCAGTCAGGTCAGTCAGTCAGGTCAGTCAGTCAGGTCAGTCAGTCAGGTCAGTCAGTCAGGTCAGTCAGTCAGTCAGGTCAGTCAGTCAGGTCAGTCAGTCAGGTCAGTCAGTCAGGTCAGTCAGTCAGGTCAGTCAGTCAGGTCAGTCAGTCAGGTCAGTCAGTCAGGTCAGTCAGTCAGGTCAGTCAGTCAGGTCAGTCAGTCAGGTCAGTCAGTCAGGTCAGTCAGTCAGGTCAGTCAGTCAGGTCAGTCAGTCAGGTCAGTCAGTCAGGTCAGTCAGTCAGGTCAGTCAGGTCAGTCAGTCAGGTCAGTCAGTCAGGTCAGTCAGTCAGGTCAGTCAGTCAGGTCAGTCAGTCAGGTCAGTCAGTCAGGTCAGTCAGTCAGGTCAGTCAGTCAGGTCAGTCAGTCAGGTCAGTCAGTCAGGTCAGTCAGTCAGGTCAGTCAGTCAGGTCAGTCAGTCAGGTCAGTCAGTCAGGTCAGTCAGTCAGGTCAGTCAGTCAGGTCAGTCAGTCAGGTCAGTCAGTCAGGTCAGTCAGTCAGGTCAGTCAGTCAGGTCAGTCAGTCAGGTCAGTCAGTCAGGTCAGTCAGTCAGGTCAGTCAGTCAGGTCAGTCAGTCAGGTCAGTCAGTCAGGTCAGTCAGTCAGGTCAGTCAGTCAGGTCAGTCAGTCAGGTCAGTCAGTCAGGTCAGTCAGTCAGGTCAGTCAGTCAGGTCAGTCAGTCAGGTCAGTCAGTCAGGTCAGTCAGTCAGGTCAGTCAGTCAGGTCAGTCAGTCAGGTCAGTCAGTCAGGTCAGTCAGTCAGGTCAGTCAGTCAGGTCAGTCAGTCAGTCAGGTCAGTCAGTCAGGTCAGTCAGTCAGGTCAGTCAGTCAGGTCAGTCAGTCAGGTCAGTCAGTCAGGTCAGTCAGTCAGGTCAGTCAGTCAGGTCAGTCAGTCAGGTCAGTCAGTCAGGTCAGTCAGTCAGGTCAGTCAGGTCAGTCAGTCAGGTCAGTCAGTCAGGTCAGTCAGTCAGGTCAGTCAGTCAGGTCAGTCAGTCAGGTCAGTCAGTCAGGTCAGTCAGTCAGGTCAGTCAGTCAGGTCAGTCAGTCAGGTCAGTCAGTCAGGTCAGTCAGTCAGGTCAGTCAGTCAGGTCAGTCAGTCAGGTCAGTCAGTCAGGTCAGTCAGTCAGGTCAGTCAGTCAGGTCAGTCAGTCAGGTCAGTCAGTCAGGTCAGTCAGTCAGGTCAGTCAGTCAGGTCAGTCAGTCAGGTCAGTCAGTCAGGTCAGTCAGTCAGGTCAGTCAGTCAGGTCAGTCAGTCAGGTCAGTCAGTCAGGTCAGTCAGTCAGGTCAGTCAGTCAGGTCAGTCAGTCAGGTCAGTCAGTCAGGTCAGTCAGTCAGGTCAGTCAGTCAGGTCAGTCAGTCAGGTCAGTCAGTCAGGTCAGTCAGTCAGGTCAGTCAGTCAGGTCAGTCAGTCAGTCAGGTCAGTCAGTCAGGTCAGTCAGTCAGGTCAGTCAGTCAGGTCAGTCAGTCAGGTCAGTCAGTCAGGTCAGTCAGTCAGGTCAGTCAGTCAGGTCAGTCAGTCAGGTCAGTCAGTCAGGTCAGTCAGTCAGTCAGGTCAGTCAGTCAGGTCAGTCAGTCAGGTCAGTCAGTCAGGTCAGTCAGTCAGGTCAGTCAGTCAGGTCAGTCAGTCAGGTCAGTCAGTCAGGTCAGTCAGTCAGTCAGGTCAGTCAGTCAGGTCAGTCAGTCAGGTCAGTCAGTCAGGTCAGTCAGTCAGGTCAGTCAGTCAGGTCAGTCAGTCAGGTCAGTCAGTCAGGTCAGTCAGTCAGGTCAGTCAGTCAGGTCAGTCAGTCAGGTCAGTCAGTCAGGTCAGTCAGTCAGGTCAGTCAGTCAGGTCAGTCAGTCAGGTCAGTCAGTCAGGTCAGTCAGTCAGGTCAGTCAGTCAGGTCAGTCAGTCAGGTCAGTCAGTCAGGTCAGTCAGTCAGGTCAGTCAGTCAGGTCAGTCAGTCAGGTCAGTCAGTCAGGTCAGTCAGTCAGGTCAGTCAGTCAGGTCAGTCAGTCAGGTCAGTCAGTCAGGTCAGTCAGTCAGGTCAGTCAGTCAGGTCAGTCAGTCAGGTCAGTCAGTCAGTCAGGTCAGTCAGTCAGGTCAGTCAGTCAGGTCAGTCAGTCAGGTCAGTCAGTCAGGTCAGTCAGTCAGGTCAGTCAGTCAGGTCAGTCAGTCAGGTCAGTCAGTCAGGTCAGTCAGTCAGGTCAGTCAGTCAGGTCAGTCAGTCAGGTCAGTCAGTCAGGTCAGTCAGTCAGGTCAGTCAGTCAGGTCAGTCAGTCAGGTCAGTCAGTCAGGTCAGTCAGTCAGGTCAGTCAGTCAGGTCAGTCAGTCAGGTCAGTCAGTCAGGTCAGTCAGTCAGGTCAGTCAGTCAGGTCAGTCAGTCAGGTCAGTCAGTCAGGTCAGTCAGTCAGGTCAGTCAGTCAGGTCAGTCAGTCAGGTCAGTCAGTCAGGTCAGTCAGTCAGGTCAGTCAGTCAGGTCAGTCAGTCAGGTCAGTCAGTCAGGTCAGTCAGTCAGGTCAGTCAGTCAGGTCAGTCAGTCAGGTCAGTCAGTCAGGTCAGTCAGTCAGGTCAGTCAGTCAGGTCAGTCAGTCAGGTCAGTCAGTCAGGTCAGTCAGTCAGGTCAGTCAGTCAGGTCAGTCAGTCAGGTCAGTCAGTCAGGTCAGTCAGTCAGGTCAGTCAGGTCAGTCAGTCAGGTCAGTCAGTCAGGTCAGTCAGTCAGGTCAGTCAGTCAGGTCAGTCAGTCAGGTCAGTCAGTCAGGTCAGTCAGTCAGGTCAGTCAGTCAGGTCAGTCAGTCAGGTCAGTCAGTCAGGTCAGTCAGTCAGGTCAGTCAGTCAGGTCAGTCAGTCAGGTCAGTCAGTCAGGTCAGTCAGTCAGGTCAGTCAGTCAGGTCAGTCAGTCAGGTCAGTCAGTCAGGTCAGTCAGTCAGGTCAGTCAGTCAGGTCAGTCAGTCAGGTCAGTCAGTCAGGTCAGTCAGTCAGGTCAGTCAGTCAGGTCAGTCAGTCAGGTCAGTCAGTCAGGTCAGTCAGTCAGGTCAGTCAGTCAGGTCAGTCAGTCAGGTCAGTCAGTCAGGTCAGTCAGTCAGGTCAGTCAGTCAGGTCAGTCAGTCAGGTCAGTCAGTCAGGTCAGTCAGTCAGGTCAGTCAGTCAGGTCAGTCAGTCAGGTCAGTCAGTCAGGTCAGTCAGTCAGGTCAGTCAGTCAGGTCAGTCAGTCAGGTCAGTCAGTCAGGTCAGTCAGTCAGTCAGGTCAGTCAGTCAGGTCAGTCAGTCAGGTCAGTCAGTCAGGTCAGTCAGTCAGGTCAGTCAGTCAGGTCAGTCAGTCAGGTCAGTCAGTCAGGTCAGTCAGTCAGGTCAGTCAGTCAGGTCAGTCAGTCAGGTCAGTCAGTCAGGTCAGTCAGTCAGGTCAGTCAGTCAGTCAGGTCAGTCAGTCAGGTCAGTCAGTCAGGTCAGTCAGTCAGGTCAGTCAGTCAGGTCAGTCAGTCAGGTCAGTCAGTCAGGTCAGTCAGTCAGGTCAGTCAGTCAGGTCAGTCAGTCAGGTCAGTCAGTCAGGTCAGTCAGTCAGGTCAGTCAGTCAGGTCAGTCAGTCAGGTCAGTCAGTCAGGTCAGTCAGTCAGGTCAGTCAGTCAGGTCAGTCAGTCAGGTCAGTCAGTCAGGTCAGTCAGTCAGGTCAGTCAGTCAGGTCAGTCAGTCAGGTCAGTCAGTCAGGTCAGTCAGTCAGGTCAGTCAGTCAGGTCAGTCAGTCAGGTCAGTCAGTCAGGTCAGTCAGTCAGGTCAGTCAGTCAGGTCAGTCAGTCAGGTCAGTCAGTCAGGTCAGTCAGTCAGGTCAGTCAGTCAGGTCAGTCAGTCAGGTCAGTCAGTCAGGTCAGTCAGTCAGGTCAGTCAGTCAGGTCAGTCAGTCAGGTCAGTCAGTCAGGTCAGTCAGTCAGGTCAGTCAGTCAGGTCAGTCAGTCAGGTCAGTCAGTCAGGTCAGTCAGTCAGGTCAGTCAGTCAGGTCAGTCAGTCAGGTCAGTCAGTCAGGTCAGTCAGTCAGGTCAGTCAGTCAGGTCAGTCAGTCAGGTCAGTCAGTCAGGTCAGTCAGTCAGGTCAGTCAGTCAGGTCAGTCAGTCAGGTCAGTCAGTCAGGTCAGTCAGTCAGGTCAGTCAGTCAGGTCAGTCAGTCAGGTCAGTCAGTCAGGTCAGTCAGTCAGGTCAGTCAGTCAGGTCAGTCAGTCAGGTCAGTCAGTCAGGTCAGTCAGTCAGGTCAGTCAGTCAGGTCAGTCAGTCAGGTCAGTCAGTCAGGTCAGTCAGTCAGGTCAGTCAGTCAGGTCAGTCAGTCAGGTCAGTCAGTCAGGTCAGTCAGTCAGGTCAGTCAGTCAGGTCAGTCAGTCAGGTCAGTCAGTCAGGTCAGTCAGTCAGGTCAGTCAGTCAGGTCAGTCAGTCAGGTCAGTCAGTCAGGTCAGTCAGTCAGGTCAGTCAGTCAGGTCAGTCAGTCAGGTCAGTCAGTCAGGTCAGTCAGTCAGGTCAGTCAGTCAGGTCAGTCAGTCAGGTCAGTCAGTCAGGTCAGTCAGTCAGGTCAGTCAGTCAGGTCAGTCAGGTCAGTCAGTCAGGTCAGTCAGTCAGGTCAGTCAGTCAGGTCAGTCAGTCAGGTCAGTCAGTCAGGTCAGTCAGTCAGGTCAGTCAGTCAGGTCAGTCAGTCAGGTCAGTCAGTCAGGTCAGTCAGTCAGGTCAGTCAGTCAGGTCAGTCAGTCAGTCAGGTCAGTCAGTCAGGTCAGTCAGTCAGGTCAGTCAGTCAGGTCAGTCAGTCAGGTCAGTCAGTCAGGTCAGTCAGTCAGGTCAGTCAGTCAGGTCAGTCAGTCAGGTCAGTCAGTCAGGTCAGTCAGTCAGGTCAGTCAGTCAGGTCAGTCAGTCAGGTCAGTCAGTCAGGTCAGTCAGTCAGGTCAGTCAGGTCAGTCAGTCAGGTCAGTCAGTCAGGTCAGTCAGTCAGGTCAGTCAGTCAGGTCAGTCAGTCAGGTCAGTCAGTCAGGTCAGTCAGTCAGGTCAGTCAGTCAGGTCAGTCAGTCAGGTCAGTCAGTCAGGTCAGTCAGTCAGGTCAGTCAGTCAGGTCAGTCAGTCAGGTCAGTCAGTCAGGTCAGTCAGTCAGGTCAGTCAGTCAGGTCAGTCAGTCAGGTCAGTCAGTCAGGTCAGTCAGTCAGGTCAGTCAGTCAGGTCAGTCAGTCAGGTCAGTCAGTCAGGTCAGTCAGTCAGGTCAGTCAGTCAGGTCAGTCAGTCAGGTCAGTCAGTCAGGTCAGTCAGTCAGGTCAGTCAGTCATGTCAGTCAGGTCAGTCAGTCAGGTCAGTCAGTCAGGTCAGTCAGTCAGGTCAGTCAGTCAGGTCAGTCAGTCAGGTCAGTCAGTCAGGTCAGTCAGTCAGGTCAGTCAGTCAGGTCAGTCAGTCAGGTCAGTCAGTCAGGTCAGTCAGTCAGGTCAGTCAGTCAGGTCAGTCAGTCAGGTCAGTCAGTCAGGTCAGTCAGTCAGGTCAGTCAGTCAGGTCAGTCAGTCAGGTCAGTCAGTCAGGTCAGTCAGTCAGGTCAGTCAGTCAGGTCAGTCAGTCAGGTCAGTCAGTCAGGTCAGTCAGTCAGGTCAGTCAGTCAGGTCAGTCAGTCAGGTCAGTCAGTCAGGTCAGTCAGTCAGGTCAGTCAGTCAGGTCAGTCAGTCAGGTCAGTCAGTCAGGTCAGTCAGTCAGGTCAGTCAGTCAGGTCAGTCAGTCAGGTCAGTCAGTCAGGTCAGTCAGTCAGGTCAGTCAGTCAGGTCAGTCAGGTCAGTCAGTCAGGTCAGTCAGTCAGGTCAGTCAGTCAGGTCAGTCAGTCAGGTCAGTCAGTCAGGTCAGTCAGTCAGGTCAGTCAGTCAGGTCAGTCAGTCAGGTCAGTCAGTCAGGTCAGTCAGTCAGGTCAGTCAGTCAGGTCAGTCAGTCAGGTCAGTCAGTCAGGTCAGTCAGTCAGGTCAGTCAGTCAGGTCAGTCAGTCAGGTCAGTCAGTCAGGTCAGTCAGTCAGGTCAGTCAGTCAGGTCAGTCAGTCAGGTCAGTCAGTCAGGTCAGTCAGTCAGGTCAGTCAGTCAGGTCAGTCAGTCAGGTCAGTCAGTCAGGTCAGTCAGGTCAGTCAGTCAGGTCAGTCAGTCAGGTCAGTCAGTCAGGTCAGTCAGGTCAGTCAGTCAGGTCAGTCAGTCAGGTCAGTCAGTCAGGTCAGTCAGTCAGGTCAGTCAGTCAGGTCAGTCAGTCAGGTCAGTCAGTCAGGTCAGTCAGTCAGGTCAGTCAGTCAGGTCAGTCAGTCAGGTCAGTCAGTCAGGTCAGTCAGTCAGGTCAGTCAGTCAGGTCAGTCAGTCAGGTCAGTCAGTCAGGTCAGTCAGTCAGGTCAGTCAGTCAGGTCAGTCAGTCAGGTCAGTCAGTCAGGTCAGTCAGTCAGGTCAGTCAGTCAGGTCAGTCAGTCAGGTCAGTCAGTCAGGTCAGTCAGTCAGGTCAGTCAGTCAGGTCAGTCAGTCAGGTCAGTCAGTCAGGTCAGTCAGTCAGGTCAGTCAGTCAGGTCAGTCAGTCAGGTCAGTCAGTCAGGTCAGTCAGTCAGGTCAGTCAGTCAGGTCAGTCAGTCAGGTCAGTCAGTCAGGTCAGTCAGTCAGGTCAGTCAGTCAGGTCAGTCAGTCAGGTCAGTCAGTCAGGTCAGTCAGTCAGGTCAGTCAGTCAGGTCAGTCAGTCAGGTCAGTCAGTCAGGTCAGTCAGTCAGGTCAGTCAGTCAGGTCAGTCAGTCAGGTCAGTCAGTCAGGTCAGTCAGTCAGGTCAGTCAGTCAGGTCAGTCAGTCAGGTCAGTCAGTCAGGTCAGTCAGTCAGGTCAGTCAGTCAGGTCAGTCAGTCAGGTCAGTCAGTCAGGTCAGTCAGTCAGGTCAGTCAGTCAGGTCAGTCAGTCAGGTCAGTCAGTCAGGTCAGTCAGTCAGGTCAGTCAGTCAGGTCAGTCAGTCAGGTCAGTCAGTCAGGTCAGTCAGTCAGGTCAGTCAGTCAGGTCAGTCAGGTCAGTCAGTCAGGTCAGTCAGTCAGGTCAGTCAGTCAGGTCAGTCAGTCAGGTCAGTCAGTCAGGTCAGTCAGTCAGGTCAGTCAGTCAGGTCAGTCAGTCAGGTCAGTCAGTCAGGTCAGTCAGTCAGTCAGTCAGGTCAGTCAGTCAGGTCAGTCAGTCAGGTCAGTCAGTCAGGTCAGTCAGTCAGGTCAGTCAGTCAGGTCAGTCAGTCAGGTCAGTCAGTCAGGTCAGTCAGTCAGGTCAGTCAGTCAGGTCAGTCAGTCAGGTCAGTCAGTCAGGTCAGTCAGTCAGGTCAGTCAGTCAGGTCAGTCAGTCAGGTCAGTCAGTCAGGTCAGTCAGTCAGGTCAGTCAGTCAGGTCAGTCAGTCAGGTCAGTCAGTCAGGTCAGTCAGTCAGGTCAGTCAGTCAGGTCAGTCAGTCAGGTCAGTCAGTCAGGTCAGTCAGTCAGGTCAGTCAGTCAGGTCAGTCAGTCAGGTCAGTCAGTCAGGTCAGTCAGTCAGGTCAGTCAGTCAGGTCAGTCAGTCAGGTCAGTCAGTCAGGTCAGTCAGTCAGGTCAGTCAGTCAGGTCAGTCAGTCAGGTCAGTCAGTCAGGTCAGTCAGTCAGGTCAGTCAGTCAGGTCAGTCAGTCAGGTCAGTCAGTCAGGTCAGTCAGTCAGGTCAGTCAGTCAGGTCAGTCAGTCAGGTCAGTCAGTCAGGTCAGTCAGTCAGGTCAGTCAGTCAGGTCAGTCAGTCAGGTCAGTCAGTCAGGTCAGTCAGTCAGGTCAGTCAGTCAGGTCAGTCAGTCAGGTCAGTCAGTCAGGTCAGTCAGTCAGGTCAGTCAGTCAGGTCAGTCAGTCAGGTCAGTCAGTCAGGTCAGTCAGTCAGGTCAGTCAGTCAGGTCAGTCAGTCAGGTCAGTCAGTCAGGTCAGTCAGTCAGGTCAGTCAGTCAGGTCAGTCAGTCAGGTCAGTCAGTCAGGTCAGTCAGTCAGGTCAGTCAGTCAGGTCAGTCAGTCAGGTCAGTCAGTCAGGTCAGTCAGTCAGGTCAGTCAGTCAGGTCAGTCAGTCAGGTCAGTCAGTCAGGTCAGTCAGTCAGGTCAGTCAGTCAGGTCAGTCAGTCAGGTCAGTCAGTCAGGTCAGTCAGTCAGGTCAGTCAGTCAGGTCAGTCAGTCAGGTCAGTCAGTCAGGTCAGTCAGTCAGGTCAGTCAGTCAGGTCAGTCAGTCAGGTCAGTCAGTCAGGTCAGTCAGTCAGGTCAGTCAGTCAGGTCAGTCAGTCAGGTCAGTCAGTCAGGTCAGTCAGTCAGGTCAGTCAGTCAGGTCAGTCAGTCAGGTCAGTCAGTCAGGTCAGTCAGTCAGGTCAGTCAGTCAGGTCAGTCAGTCAGGTCAGTCAGTCAGGTCAGTCAGTCAGGTCAGTCAGTCAGGTCAGTCAGTCAGGTCAGTCAGTCAGGTCAGTCAGTCAGGTCAGTCAGTCAGGTCAGTCAGTCAGGTCAGTCAGTCAGGTCAGTCAGTCAGGTCAGTCAGTCAGGTCAGTCAGTCAGGTCAGTCAGTCAAGTCAGGCAGTCAGGTCAGGCAGTCAGGTCAGTCAGTCAGGTCAGTCAGTCAGGTCAGTCAGTCAGGTCAGTCAGTCAGGTCAGTCAGTCAGGTCAGTCAGTCAGGTCAGTCAGTCAGGTCAGTCAGTCAGGTCAGTCAGTCAGGTCAGTCAGTCAGGTCAGTCAGTCAGGTCAGTCAGTCAGGTCAGTCAGTCAGGTCAGTCAGTCAGGTCAGTCAGTCAGGTCAGTCAGTCAGGTCAGTCAGTCAGGTCAGTCAGTCAGGTCAGTCAGTCAGGTCAGTCAGTCAGGTCAGTCAGTCAGGTCAGTCAGTCAGGTCAGTCAGTCAGGTCAGTCAGTCAGGTCAGTCAGTCAGGTCAGTCAGTCAGGTCAGTCAGTCAGGTCAGTCAGTCAGGTCAGTCAGTCAGGTCAGTCAGTCAGGTCAGTCAGTCAGGTCAGTCAGTCAGGTCAGTCAGTCAGGTCAGTCAGTCAGGTCAGTCAGTCAGGTCAGTCAGTCAGGTCAGTCAGTCAGGTCAGTCAGTCAGGTCAGTCAGTCAGGTCAGTCAGTCAGGTCAGTCAGTCAGGTCAGTCAGTCAGGTCAGTCAGTCAGGTCAGTCAGTCAGGTCAGTCAGTCAGGTCAGTCAGTCAGGTCAGTCAGTCAGGTCAGTCAGTCAGGTCAGTCAGTCAGGTCAGTCAGTCAGGTCAGTCAGTCAGGTCAGTCAGTCAGGTCAGTCAGTCAGGTCAGTCAGTCAGGTCAGTCAGTCAGGTCAGTCAGTCAGGTCAGTCAGTCAGGTCAGTCAGGTCAGTCAGTCAGGTCAGTCAGTCAGGTCAGTCAGTCAGGTCAGTCAGTCAGGTCAGTCAGTCAGGTCAGTCAGTCAGGTCAGTCAGTCAGGTCAGTCAGTCAGGTCAGTCAGTCAGGTCAGTCAGTCAGGTCAGTCAGTCAGGTCAGTCAGTCAGGTCAGTCAGTCAGGTCAGTCAGTCAGGTCAGTCAGTCAGGTCAGTCAGTCAGGTCAGTCAGTCAGGTCAGTCAGTCAGGTCAGTCAGTCAGGTCAGTCAGTCAGGTCAGTCAGTCAGGTCAGTCAGTCAGGTCAGTCAGTCAGGTCAGTCAGTCAGGTCAGTCAGTCAGGTCAGTCAGTCAGGTCAGTCAGTCAGGTCAGTCAGTCAGGTCAGTCAGTCAGGTCAGTCAGTCAGGTCAGTCAGTCAGGTCAGTCAGTCAGGTCAGTCAGTCAGATCAGTCAGTCAG
>JAMYCR010000063.1:0-89764 GCA_028830335.1 Eucera pruinosa | reverse complement strand
GAACGTAACACAATCTATCTTGTCGCATAAGCCCAAAATTTCTTTGATATCTGACTTATCAAGTCCATCAAATTCTGGGTCTCCCTTACAATTAATTTTATACGTTTCTATAAAATCAATTAATTTTTAGTTTCTCACAAATTTTCTAATATATTTTTATTAGAATATTTATACATTTGTTGAAATATATTTTTAACCATAAAATCTCTTCCTTTCAAAATAAAAAACCATATTGTTTTTAATAGAACAATAGGTTAAAAACTTATAGACAGTTTATAATAATATTATATATAAATGAATTTTATTTACTAAAATAATTTAGTGTATATTTACCATCTCATTTTATACCTTCACTATGCTCTTTTACATTATTGAAGTATAAGGAAGTTTTGCTTGGACTAAAAAATTTATTTCAACAAATAGGCGTATCACCATCAACTCTTGACAACGATGTAAACTTTCAACTCATGACAACTCTTTCACCATCTGATTTTAAAAAAAATTTGACACCACCAATATTATGGGTAAGCACCCCCATTATTAATCCTATTGTACCAGTTGTAGCACCAGTTAGTACTAATGCTAATGTTACTTTACTTAAATTTGTTTTAATTCATGTTTTCATAGTTTTTTATTCTCCTTTTCTAAATTTTACAAAACTGCACGATTATTTGAACAATAATTACCTTGCTCATTAATTAGAGTACACTCGTTATTTATAGAATTCACTCATTTTTTAATATTACCATTTTTGTGTTTTCTTTCAAAAATTAAATTTCATCTTGTAATTTCTTTCTTTAATTTATAATTTTTTAATTAAATTGGCAATTTTTACTTTATGAATGCTAATAAAAGTTTGTTAATAATTTTATTATTAAATTTTTTACCTCGATCAGTATAGAATATTTGTATATCTTTTAAGCAACGATTTGATTGCATAAATGCTTGATATAACAATGATTCATCTTTTTTAGTACCTACAACTGTGAGCAACGATTTCACGGTTGTACAGGTCTATTAGTAAGAAAATATAATTTCATTTACCATCAACTTGAACATAAGTTAAATCACTAACAATAACTTCATTTTTAACACTATTATTCAATTGTCTATTAACAATATTGATGATTTGATCATCATTTACGTTATTATTTTTATGATTTTTAAATATTAATTTAGTGTATTTTGATATTAAATTATGTTTATTCATAATTTTTCTTATTCCTCTACGTGATAAATAAATTTCTTCTTTTTGAAGTATAACTTTTAATCTTCTTGTTGCATAAACACATTTGTTTTCTCTAAAAGCACTAATATCAGCTTGATCAAAAATATCATTTTTCTTTTTATTTCCTTTTTTATTCAGAAAGAAATAATATGTTGACTTAGAGATTTTTAAAAAATGGCACATTGTGCAAATATTATATTTAAATTTATTATTAGCAATAATCTCTACTTTCTGCCTATTATTAGAGCTGCTTGCTTTAAAATATTATTTTCCATTCGTAATTGTTTTAATTCTTTATTCATTTGAATAAATTGTTTTTCTGAATCAGAAAGATTATCTTTAGTTTTAAAACTTCTGGAATTAGTAAATTGTTTAATTCACTTATAAGTAACTGATCTTGTAACATTATACTCTTTAGCAAGACAAGATACTAATTTACCACTTTGATATAAAGCTACTATTTGTTTTTTAAATTCGTCTGTATATGAAGTAATATTCGCCATAATTATATTTCCTTTCTTTTAGTAAAAGTTTATTTTGTCCATATAATTATAGTCCAGTAAATTGTAGCCTTTCCAATTGTTGTTTCTTCAGTATTTATTTTAGTTATAGAATAGGCCATATATCACTGGTTACAATTTTTTATTATATTTGTTGTAAATTGACTTATTGTTATTTGCTATATGGCATATTGTTATAAATCTAGTGACTAGTAAATTTAATATAAAGATACCTAAATTTAAAATTTCAACAAAAATAAAAAATTTTATTTTATTAATAAGACTTTCTATATTTGCTAACTAAATTAACAGTTAAACTTTTATCAGTAAAAATAATATATTATTTTGTATTTTGCTATTCCCTTTTACTAGTACACTGTGCTATACTTACAAAGCGTGATTGTTATGTATAAATGCTGATACTCTGATATCAGTTGTCATTATATCACATGTTCTGTTCTTTATTATTAAATCGTTCTAAGGAGGATATAGCCAACGGAGATCATAGGAAACAATGTATAAATTCGTTTAGAAAGTTATGATCACTCAGCTATTGACAAAATTGCACAAAAAATTAAAGATGTGTTAAAAAGAGAAGGTGCTGAAGTGGTAGGGCCAATCCCATTATCAACTCAAAAAGAAATTTTCACTAATCTTCGTTCACCACAGAAACATAAAGATTCGCGTGAACAATTTGAAAAGAGAACTTACAAAAGTGTTATTGGTGCACAATTATCACCAAAATCTTTAAATGCACTAAGCGGTATTACTATTCCTAATAGTGTTAGCATCACTTTGATAATCGAATCTAAAGATGAAAAGAAATCAACTTTAAATCAAGTATCAAGAAAGATTAATGAAAAAAATCGCAGAAACGGATAAACATTAATTATTTACAATATATTCCAAGGAGGAAGTTATGAAAGGAATCTTGAGTAAGAAACAAGGAATGTCACAACTTTTCTTAAACAACGGACAACTAGTTCCAGTAACAATTATCGAAGTACAAACAAAAGTGGTAACTCAAGTTAACACAAATGTAAAAGGTAAAAATAGTAGTTTACAACTTGCAGCATTTGATCTTCATGTTACTTTATCAAACAAACCAACAATCGGACACTTCAAAAAAGCCGACAGTTAACCTAAGCGCTTCGGGAAAGAAATTCGTAACATGAACGGATTTAATCATAAAGATCTTATTAATGTTGCTGACGTATTCGCAGCAGATGAATTCGTTGATGTCCAAGGAATTTCTAAAGGTAAAGGATTTACAGGACGCATTAAACGTCATAATCAATCACGTGGTCCAATGGGACATGGGTCAGGTTTACATCGTCAAATGGGTTCAACAGGATCTATTAATGCTAACCGTGTATTTAAATCAACCAATGCCAGGGCAAATAGGAAATGTGACACGAAGTGTTGCTAACTTAGAAGTTATTAAAGTAGATAAAGAAAATAATTATCTTTCAGTAAAAGGTTCAGTTCCAGGACCAAAACAAAGATTTCTAGTTAGTAAGCAAGCAGTTAAAAAACCAATTCTCAAAACCCCAGTATCATTAGTTGTTAGAAATCAAGAAACTACAACCGAAGTTACTGATGGTCAATAAAGTTAATTATGGAGGATAGCAAAATGAAAATTAGTGTTGTTAAGAACGCTGGAACAAAATTTAGCGAATTAACTTTAAATGAAAAAATTTGAGAAATTGAACCCAACAAGCAAGCACAGTTTGATAGTTTATTAAGTTATAATGCTACAAAACGCCAAGGAACACACGCTGTTAAAAGCCGTGTGGAAGTTGCTGCTGGTGGTAGAAAACCAAGAAAACAAAAAGGAACAGGGAATGCCCGTCAAGGATCAATTCGTTCACCACAATGAAAAGGTGGGGGCGTTGTATTTGGGCCAAATACTGATCGTAATTACTTAATTGGTTTATCAAAAAAAGTGAGAAGATTAGCAATAAAATCAGCATTAGCTGCCAAATTCCAAACTAAAAACATAGTTGTGATTGATGAATTAAACTTTGAAAAACCTTCAACTAAAATTATGTTAGAAACATTAAAAGTTTTAGAATTAGCAAGTAACAAAACATTAATTGTTTCAGGAGCAAGTAATAAAGAGATAGTTAGCAAATCAGGTCGCAATTTAGCTAGAACAACAACAATTGCTGCTAACAGTATTAACATTTACGATTTATTAAATGCAAAAAAAGTATTATTTACTATCGAAACAATTAAAATCGTTGAGGAGGCTTTAATTTAATATGCATTTAAGTAAAGTTATAGTAAAACCAGTATTAACTGAGAAGACTTATGAACAAATGGCTGCGGGTATTTATACATTTACTGTTAACCGTAAAGCTAATAAAAGTCACGTTAAAAAAGCCTTTGAACAAATATTTGAAGTTAAAGTAGCAGACGTTAATATTATTAATAGTAAACCAAAAACTAAAACTGTTGGTAGATTTACTGGAAGAACATCAGCGGTAAATAAAGCTCTTACTAAATTAGCTCCTGGTGAACAATTAAGTTTGTTTAGTTCCGAAGAACAAAGCTAATGAGTTTGGAAGGAGAAAAAAGCTATGGCAATTAGAAAAATTAATCCTACTACTACAGGAAGACGTAACATGACCGTTCTGGACTATAACCAGAACTTAACTATTGGTAATAGCCCTGAGAAATCTTTATTAGTAAACCTAGTTAAACAGGGTGGTAGAAATAATCAAGGTAAAATTACAGTAAGACATCAAGGTAATGGTCATAAAGTTAAATACGGTATTATTGATTTTAAACGTAATAAAGATAATGTGGCGGCAACGTCAAGGCCATTTCTTAAAATTTTTCCAATTCTCTTCGAAACTTTCACTTTCACTTCCTGTCTTCAGTTTTCCTCACGGTCGCGCGAGCCTGGACAATGTCCACCAACATTTGGCGGCCAGACCCGCGCGATCCTTAACCGACTACCTCCGAAATTTTACCCGCGCTTCTTCACTTTCTCTTTCATTACCTCCTTCCGTCTTCCTTAGCTTTTCCCGCGTTTTCCCAGCTTTTCTTTCCGTGTCCAATTCTAACGCTGTCCTTCTTTTCACCAACCTTTTTTAAGGACTTGCAAGTCCAGCCGCGCGAGAGTCTTGTTTCGACTTCCATGCTCCGTAGTTCTGGCAGTGCGTCTTGCCGTTGCCCCCCACGTCGCATCAAGGAAAAAATAAAAACTTATAAAAACTAAGAACGCTTCAACTTTACTACCACCGCGCACCCCTCCAAATTGGCGACCCCGAATAAAAGAAGGTATATTGTTTGCGCGTGTGAATTTTCTTGTGAAGTGTTTCCTTTTTACTTTCATTGAACGTTTAATAACGTTCCTCGCGAACATTTTTTAGACATTTTTGAACATTTAGTGAGTGACGTGTGTGATACAACATAAATATCAATAACAATGGCAACAAATCTTAGCGGCACCCACGAATCTACCAGCATGGGAGCACCTTCGGTGGATCGCGTTGCAGTAAGGATTCCCGAGTTTTGCCCGTCGGACCCGGAGATGTGGTTCTGCATGTGTGAACGGAGCTTCGATGCCTCGGGTATTACGACCGAGGGTACCAAGTTCGGGTACGTTGTCGGCGGTTTAAGTCCGCGTTATGCGGCAGAAGTATGCGATATCATAATGAATCCCCCCACCTCTGGCTCATATCAAAGGCGGAAGACCGAGCTAATTCGAAGACTCAGCCCAAGCCAAGAACAGAAGACGCGTCGCCTCTTAGAACATCAGGAAATGGGCGACAGAAAACCGACGCAATTTCTGAGGCACTTGCGAGGATTAGCAGGTACGGCTATTGTGGACTCGGTGTTGCGCACGCTTTGGATGGGCCGTCTACCTAAGAACATGCAAGCTATCCTTGCGACCCAGAAGGACACCGAGCTAGACAAGGTAGCCGAATTGGCAGACGCTATCGCCGAATCTATAACCCCGCGAAGCTATGTTGCCGAAGCTTCACATTCAACACGTGAAGATTTAGAAGCGCTCCTCAACACGAAGATGGTACAGCTGGCGGTATCCCTGCGTCAAGAAATTTCGTCGATACGGCAGGAGTTTAATACAGACAATAGACCATCTCGGCGTTTCGGAAATTACCGCCCGAGACGGTTCGGCCGTTCACGTTCTCGGACCGGCTCCCGACATCGTCCGACCAACACCGGTGGTTTGTGTTGGTACCACCATAAATTCGCTGTTAGTGCTCACAGGTGCATTCAACCCTGCTCATGGGTTGCACCGCAGGGAAACGAGCAGAGCAGTCGTTGATGACGGCCAACGATACCCGCCTAGCCTCCCGCCGTCTTTTCATTGTAGATTTGGACACTAAAGGGCAGCTTATAGTTGACACAGGCGCAGACATTTGCGTTTTTCCACGATCTTCAGTGCGCGGACCGCGAGAAATGTCTTCGTACTTGTTAACGGCGGCGAATGGAACTGTTATCAATACCTATGGCACAGTGACGCTCACTCTTAATTTAGGCCTGCGGCGGGATTTTGTGTGGAGATTCGTCGTTGCGGACGTTGCAAAGCCCATTATCGGGGTGGATTTTCTTGCCCAATTCGATTTAATGGTGGACATCCGCAATCGACGTCTCATCGACAAGAAAACTTCGGTTGCGACATTCGGCCGACCAGCGGTGACCGACCAAGATTCAGTGAAAACGGTATACGGGGAATCAACGTACCATCAGCTGCTCACCAAATTTCCCGAGATCACCAGACCAGGGGGAACACCGGGTGAAGTCAAACACTCTACGTTCCATTTCATCAAAACCACTCCTGGACCGCCGGTCTCCAGCAAGCCACGTCGACTTGCACCGGATAGGCTCAGAATTGCTAAGACAGAGTTCCAAACCATGATGAAATTGGGAATTGGTCAACCGTCAAAGAGTTGCTGGTCGTCACCGTTACACATGGTCCCGAAAAAAGGCGATTCCGAGTGGCGGCCGTGCGGAGATTATCGAGCGTTAAACACCCGCACTATTCCGGACCGCTATCCCGTGCGGCATATCGAAGATTTTGCACAAGCGCTGCGAGGTAAAACCATATTTTCCACCATCGATCTCGTACGCGCATATAATCAGATTCCGGTAGCTCCTGAAGATATCGATAAAACCGCCATCACGACACCATTCGGACACTTCGAGTTTCCGTTTATGTCGTTTGGATTACGGAACGCGGTACAGACTTTTCAACGATTCATTGACGAAGTGTTACGCGAGTTCGACTTTTGCTTCGCCTATATTGACGACATTTTGGTTGCGTCAGAGACCGAAGGAGAGCACCTCGAACACCTCGAGATATTATTCGAGCGGCTGCGAAATTACGGAATAGTCATTAATGCAGCCAAGTGTAATTTTGGAAAGACGCAAGTCAAATTTTTAGGCTACCACGTTTCGAAAGAAGGCACGCAACCACTGCCTGATAAAATCAAGGCCATCAAGGAGTACCCCCCGCCGAAAACCGCCAAGCAGCTTCGCCAACTTCTTGGCATGATAAACTTTTATCGGCGATTCATACCAAACGCTGCAGTTCACCAGGCACCCTTAAATGACCTGTTGACTGGCAGCATTAAAGGGAAAGCGGAACTGACCTGGGCGCAAGAGGCCCGCCAAGCGTTTACTACCTGCAAAGATAGTCTAGCGTAGGCCACCCTTTTGACACATCCCGAGGTCAATGCCCCATTGGGACTTACCTGCGACGCATCGGACTTTACCGTAGGCGCAGGTTTACAACAGCGTATCGACGACTCCTGGCAACCCCTCGCTTTCTTCCCAGAAAACTGACGTCGGCAGAAAGAATATATGGTGCTTATGATCGAGAATTGTTATCAGTTTATTTGTCCATTAAACATTTTAGGCACATGGTTGAAGGCAGAACGTTCGTCATCTTCACAGACCATAAACCGATAACTTTTGCCTTCAACCAAAAACTTGATAAGTGCTCACCGAGACAGTTTAGGCATCTCGATTTTATTTCTCAATTCTCCACCGATATCCGGCATATTTCTGGTAAAGATAATGTAGTCGCCGATGCGCTGTCAAGGTTGGAGGAAATTCAGACTCCGTTGGATTTCGCGGCCCTGGCTGAATCTCAGGATCAAGATGAGGAGCTCCAGCAATATTTACGCGACGGATCAACACTGCAGCTTCGGAAAATTCTCCTGCCCGAATCACCGACTAGAGTATTTTGCGACGTCTCCACTAGCGTAGCGAAACCTTTTGTAACGCCACCGTTTCTTCGAGCAGCTTTCGACGCGATGCACAACTTGGCACACCCCGGTATCAAGGCGACGGTCAGGCTCATGTCACAGCGTTATGTTTGGCCGTCAATTAAAGAAGATAGCCAGAATTGGGCACGCAATTGTCTGCCTTGCCAGAAGTCAAAAGTATCTAAGCACGTGCTCACTCCACCAGGTTCGTTCGTAACACCGTCCGCAAGGTTCCATCATGTGCACCTCGACATTGTGGGGCTGCCTGTGTCCGAGGGTTATAGGTATTGCCTGACCTTCGTGGACAGGTTTACCCGTTTGCCAGAGGCATTTCCACTGAAATACCAGGAAGCCGCAACGGTAGCCCGAGCCTTGTATGAGGGGTGGATCTCAAGATTCGGAACGCCACAGCGGATTACAACCGACCAAGGAAGACAGGTTGCGGCGCATTTGTTCAAACAGCTAAATTCTGTAGCAGGTGTCACTCATTACAGGACTACAGCGTATCACCCAGCGGCCAACGGTATGGTCGAACGCTTCCACCGCCAATTTAAAGCTGCTATCCGTTGCCACCAAACGGATCGCTGGACGGAGGCCCTTCCAACCGTATTATTGGGAATCCGAGCGGCTTGGCGTGAGGACTTGAAGGCTACAGCGGCGGAATTAGTCTATGGTGAAACCATATAACTACCGGGCGAATTTTTGTCCCCCTAACCCACCCAGGAAGCGGACATTACTAACTTCGTCAGTGGGTTGCGTCAACATTTCCGCGACCTCGGCCCAACAGACGGTTCCCGCCACGGATCAAAACGAGTCTTCGTTTTCAAGGACTTGGAAACTTCGTCTCACGCCTTCATCTGGACCGACGCGCATAGGGGAATTCTACAACCTCCATACGAGGGTCCCTTCCCGGTCATTCGTCGAGGCCCCAAAACAATGATCATTAAAATCAAAGGCAGAGACACGACGGTCAGCATAGAGAGGCTCAAACCAGCCTATATTATAGCCGAGGACGTCAACCGTGAACCAGATCGTACCTGCAGACCAGTACAACCTCCATCATCACAACCTCGGAGGACAGTGCGCTTCACGCCAACAAGCGTGGGCGATCCGGGAGAACCTGCGATTACTACGCGAGCAGGAAGGCGAGTTCGTTTTCCGAATCGCTTTCAAGCAGGGTTGTAACTCTACGCAAATTTTTTTTTACATATAGGTATTTTGGGTATCAGTTTATATATTAGATTGTATTGGTGTTTGTATATTGTGTTCCATCTCGTGTATTGTATCTTAGTTTTTATGTATCTTACACTCCCCTGTATCGTTGCGATTTATGTTTATACTTCATGTTCCTTTTTTTTCTTCATATTCTATCATTTTTTTTTAATTATATAGAGCCAAGTATTAGCAGGGTGTGATGTGGCGGCAACGTCAAGGCCATTTCTTACATTTTTCCAATTCTCTTCGAAACTTTCACTTTCACTTCCTGTCTTCAGTTTTCCTCAGGGTCGCGCGAGCCTGGACAATGTCCACCAACATTTGGCGGCCAGACCCGCGCGATCCATAACCGACTACCTCCGAAATTTTACCCGCGCTTCTTCACTTTCTCTTTTATTACCTCCTTCCGTCTTCCTTAGCTTTTCCCACGTTTTTCCAGCTTTTCTTTCCTTGTTCAATTCTAACGCTGTCCTTCGTTTCACCAACCGTTTTTAAGGACTTGCAAGTCCAATTGCGAGAGAGTCTTGTTTCGACTTCCATGCATCGTAGATCTGTCAGTGCGTCTTGCCGTTGCCCCCACGTCGCATCAAGGAAAAAATAAAAACTTATAAAAAGAAAGAACGCTTCAACTTTACTACCACTGCGCACCCCTTCAATGATATCATTGGAACAGTTAAAACCATTGAATATGATCCAAATCGTAATGCTAATATTTGTCTTCTTTCTTATCTTGATGGTGAGAAGCGTTATATTTTAGCACCAAAAGGGATCAAAGTAGGAGATAAGCTATTAAATGGTGAAAACAGTGATACTGTTGTTACGAGCCCGGGCCGCGAGCAGCGCGAGAGGCCGGCGGAGTTTTGTTTAGGAATACGGTGTGAATTTGTTAGCTTGGTGCGCGAACGAACCTGGCGCGAAGCCAGGGAGTCGCTAGGATTATTGACGACGAGGACGAACCCGATGCGAAATCGGGGAGCCTCTAGGAGTGTGGTTTAAGCGCGGACGAACCCGATTCGAAATCGGGGAGCCGCAGGAGGTTGAAACGTCGTGGACGAACCCGATGCGAAATCGGGGAGCTGCTAGGAAGTTGGTACAACGTCGCAGACGAACCCGATGCGAAATCGGGGAGCTGCTCGGAGGTTGGTAATTTCACAGACGAACCCGATGCGAAATCGGGGAGCTGCTAGGATGCGGACGAACCTGATGCGAAATCAGGGAGCCGCTAGGATGGACGAGTTGCGTGGACGAACCCGATGTGAAATCGGGGGGCCACTAAGGTTGGAATGAGCTTTAATTTGGATATAGATTGTTGCGAACGAACCTGATGCGAAACCAGGGAGTCGCAAGGATTGTTAGTAAAGGCCTTGTAACTAGTAATTATTTAATATATCGATACAGCTCGAGCGGTAAAGCTGTATCGTGTGGGGTCGTTACTTCAATTTGGATTATGATATTGAAGGTTGGGTTTAATTAACGACTCTTAAGTTATCACGGGCAATGAACAATATATTACTGAATAGTGTTATAAAATTGTCAGTGTCGCGAATGTAGAGTGTTGAGATGTTAAAATATATTACCTATTTGATGCTCGGTTTTGACGCACTGGCAATGCGGGGGTTTGATTCGAGAAACGATTGTAGAAGTTGCCGTAATAGGATTTATACCGACTCGCGGATCCTATATGGTTTAATGTTGGTCCGAAAGGGAACTTGCGCCCGATCTTGCTGGAACAGACGGTTCTCAAACGTACGCGAAGCAGAGTAACGTCCTGACTTCTTGCTTGGTACTGCCCCCGAGGCTTAGATTTCGGGGGTTTATATACACAAAAATCGAGCGAGGAATTCTTGAAAATTTCCATATAAGGAAATGTATGAAGGTGTTAAACGCTGAGTCAATTCTGCTTCCAGCAATCCGGGGGGCAAGCTTACTCGTATCGGGGGAGATAACTCTAAACAGTGCGTCTTTTCATTTTCCTTTCTAGACGAGAGCTGGAAGAAATACCAGTGAACGAAATAATATTTTAGAATATTACCCATACGTAACACTGTTATGATTGATATTACTGTTGGTAACTGTTTACCATTATCACAAATTCCACAGGGAACAGTTGTTCATAATGTTGAATTAAAACCAGGTAAAGGTGGACAAATGGCACGTAGTGCTGATGGTAGTGTTCAAATTCTTGGTCGTGATGAAACAGCTAGGTATACATTATTAAAATTAACTTCAGGTGAAGTTAGAAAAGTGTTAAGTAATTGTCGCGCGACAATTGGCACAGTTGGAAATGATGATCATAACTTAGTAAATATTGGTAAAGCAGGAAGAAACCGTTGAAGAGGAATCAGACCTACAGTTCGTGGGTCTGTAATGAACCCAATTGATCACCCACATGGTGGTGGAGAATGTAAAGCACCAATTGGCAGAAAAGCGCCAGGCACACCATGAGGTAAGAAGGCATTAGGTTTAAAAACTCGTGATAATAAAAAAGCTTCGAATAAATTAATTGCCCGAAGAAGAAATGCAACAAAGTAGGAGGCAAACAATATTTGTCAAGATCTTTAAGAAAGGACCCTTTGCTGATAGTCATTTATTAAACAAAGTGGAAGTTCAAAATAAAAACTAAAGAAATTATTCAAACTTGATCTTGTCGTTCACCAATTTTCCCGCAATTTGTTGGACATACTTTCGGTGTACATAATGGCAAAACACCTGTCTATATATCAGAAGATATGGTTGGTCATAAAGGAGCATTCGCGCCCACACGTAAATTTGGTGGGCACGGCCCTGCCAAGAAAAAGCGTTAGGAGATAGAAATTATGGAAGCAAAAGCTCATTTAGACAAATTACGCATTAGTCCAAGAAAAGTGCGTTTAGTAGCCGATTTAGTTCGTGATAATGCTGTTGGCAAAGCTCTAGTAATTCTAGCTCATGAAAAAAACGCGCAGCACTACCAATTATAAAATTAATTAATTCAGTAGTTGCTAATACTGGTAATAATTATGGAATGGAAGCTAATAAATTACGTATTAAAGAAGTATTTGTAAATGAAGGTCCAACTATGAAAAGATTTATGCCCCGTGCTCATGGTCGAGCATATCAAAACTTAGAAAGAACAAGTAAAATCACTATTGTGGTTAGCGATAATTAGGAGGTAAATAAGTAATATGGGTCACAAAGTTAGTCCAAATGAATTAAGATATGGTATCAATAAAGATTGACAATCACGTTGATATGCAACTACTAATGAAAATTTAGCAAAATGAATTTTAGAAGATCATAAAATTAGAAAAGCATTATTTGCACATTTAAAAAACTCTGGTGTTTCTAAAATTGAAGTTGAAAGAACTAAATCACAAATTACTTTATTTGTCCACTGTGTTCGTGTTGGTTCAGTTTTAGGGCAAGGCGGAGCCAGTATTGAAGTGCTAACAACACTAGTTCGTAAAACAATTAAAAATCGTAGAATAGGTATTAGAATTGACGTTATTGAAATTAAAAATCCTGATATTGATTCACAAACAATTGCTAATACATTATCACAACAAACAAGCAACCGTATGTCACATCGAACAACACAAAAAGTAACAATTCGTAAGGCTCTTCGTGCTGGAGCAAAAGGAATTAAAACTCGTGTTTCAGGAAGACTTGGTGAAGCGGATATGGCTCGTGTTGAAGGTTATTCGGAAAGTAGTGTTCCTTTAGCAACATTACGTAGTAATATTGACTATGCTACTGCTGAAGCAAAAACAACTTTTGGTCAAATCGGGATTGAAGTTTCAGTATATAAAGGTGAAATTTTATCAGGAACTGATGCAACGCAACCTGAAATTATTTCAAAATATAATCAAAGAAGTAATAATCGACGAAATAATTATTCACAACAACCACGTAAGGCGGTAAAGTAAGATGCTATACCAAAGAGATATAAACATTCTTGCGTCCACCGTTTAAGATATGAATGTACTGCAAAAGGTTGTAAAACAGTTGATTTTGGAACTTATGGTCTTCGTGCTGTAGAAGGTTCTTACATTACTGAACGACAAATTGAAGCAGCCAGAGTAGCGATGACACGTTACATGAAACGTGGTGGAAAAGTTTGAATTAGAATCTTTCCACAATTACCAATTACTAGAAAACCAGCAGAAGTACGTATGGGTTCGGGAAAAGGTTCAATTGACCATTAAGTTACTGTAGTAAAGGCAAAACCAGTTATGTTTGAAGTATCATATCCTACTGAAGCAACAGTACGTGAAGCATAGAGTCTTGGTATCATCGTCATAAAGGTCATACCGGACCAATTATCCAAGTACTTCGTGAAAAAATCGTGTTATTATTGAGGGTATTACCGCTAAGAAAAATAAAAATCCTACGCAAAATGTTCAAGAAGGTGGAATTGTGGAAATAAAAGCTAGGGTTCACATTTCTAATGTTATGATCCTTGATGGAAAAAAGATAAGAAAGTAACAAAAATTGGAAACAAAATTGATAAAGATAGCAAAAAAATTTGGATTGCACGAAGATCTGAAACAAAATTACGATAAAGAAGTAACAGCATAAAAATGAATCGTTTACAAGGGAAATATAATAAAACTAATATTCCCCAATTGCAAAAAGAATTAAATATTACATCAATAATGCAAGTACCCAAAATTGAAAAAATTGTTATTAATATTGGTGTTGGAGATGCAAGTAGTAATCCCAAAGCAATTGATAAATCAATATCTGAGTTATCAAAAATTACTGGTCAAAAACCAATTATTACCAAAGCTAAAAAATCAATTGCTGGCTTTAAATTAAAAGCGGGAATGCAAATTGGTTGTAAAGTTACATTACGTGGTGAAAAAATGTTTGATTTCCTTGATAAATTTATCTCAATTTCTTTACCAAGAATTCGTGATTTCCAAGGCCTATCCTTTAAAGCGTTTGATCAAAATGGTGACTATACTGTTGGTGTCAAAGAACAAATTATTTTTCCTGAAATTAATTATGAAGAAGTAGATAAAGTTCGTGGTATGGAAATATCAATTATATTTATCGGATAATGCAACATCATTACTTTTATTAAAAAAATAGAATTACCATTTAAAAAACAAGGAAAGCAGGTGGCATAAAATGGCAAAAACTTCATTTAAAGTAAAACAAACTTGTAAACCAAAGTTTAGTACACGAACATATACACGTTGTCAAATGTGTGGTCGTCCCCATGCTGTTCTTCGCAAGTTTAAGTCATGCCGTATTTGCTTTCGTAGTTTAGTATACCAGGGACAAATTCCTGGTATTAGAATAGCATCATGATAGGAGGCATATAATTATGATGAGAGATCCAATAAGTAATATTTTAACAGTTATTCGTAATGCTATTAGTGCTGCAGATAACAGTAAACATCGAGTAGTTAGTGTACCTTCTTCAAAGCAACTAGTTAAAATAGCAGATATCTTACAAAAGAATGGTTATATATTGAAAAATATCGTGTTATTAAGGAAAACCCTAGCAAACCTAAGTTAGAACTTTTATTAATTCATAATGGTAAAAGTTCAATTCTTGGTTTAAAAAGAATATCTGAACCAGGATTAAGAATGTATGTAAAATGTGAAAATTTACCAAGTGCGTTAAATGGTTACGGCATTGCAATTGTTTCAACATCAAAAGGTATTATGACATATAAACAAGCAAAAAAACTTGGTCTTGGTGGCGAAGTTCTTGCTTATGTCTGATAAGGAGGAAGCTATATGTCACGTATTGGTAACCGTATCCCTACTATTCCAGCAAATACTTCAATAACACTAGATGAAAATAATTTGCTAACCATTACAGGAGCAAAGGGTTCTTTAAAAAAACTATTACCAAATGTTATTAAAACTAATGTTGATCAAGAAAGAAATATTATCATCACAATTAGAACTGATGATAACAAAAAGAATAAACAACTTCATGGCACAACTGATTCGTTAATTAATGGTATGTTAATTGGTGTATCAACAGGTTTCATGACAGAATTTAAAATTAATGGTGTTAGATATCGTGCTGCTATGCAAGCTAATATCTTAAATTTAACATTAGGATATTCGCGCCCCATTAAGTTTGAAATTCCACAAGGTATTACCATTGTTGCTCCTAAACCAACAGTATTACGAATTAGTGGTATTGATAAACAATTAATTGGAGAAGTTGCAGCTAAAATTCGTGAATTCCGTGAACCAGAACCATATAAAAGTAAAGGAATTAAGTATAAAAATGAACACATTCGTCGTAAGGAAGGAAAAGATGCTGGTAAAGGTAAATAGTCTGTTACCAACACTTAAGGAGAATAGAAAATGATTAAAAAACAACAAGCTCGTAAAATTCGTCATTATCGTATTCGTAGTAAAATTATGGATACTAGTGAAAGACCACGCTTAAATATCTTTAAATCTAATAATAGTTTTTATTCTCAAATTATTGACGATACTGTTTCAAATACAGTTATTGGTATATTAACATTAACATTTAAAGATTTAACATCAAAAAGTAATATGGAAGTTGCTATTAAACTTGGAGAAACTATTGCAAATTTGGCTATCAAGAAAAAAATTAATAAGTGGTTTTTGATCGTGGTGGATATTTATATCATGGTAAAGTGAAAGCTTTCGCACAAGCAGCGCGTAGTGCTGGAATAGAATTCCAAAAAGGAGAAGAAGTATGAGTTTAGATACTAAAACAACAATTATTGGTGATAAAGTGAATTCCGAAATTAAATCAGCAGTAACACCTTCTGTTAAAACAGAAGTAAAAAATACTGCTGGTAATGAAAATAAACTTAGAAATGCTAATTGATCACAATCAAGAAATAATCATGATAAAAAAGAAAACAAACCTCGTGAGATACGTTAAAACTTTGAACGTAAGCCAAAAACTACAAGTGAATTTATTGAAAAAGTAATTTGATTTAGAAAAATTAATAAAGTAACAACCGGAGGAAGAAGATTGCGTATCCCTGCTACTGTTGCTATTGGTAATGGTAAAGGTGTAATTGGTTTAGGAATATTAAAAGTCAATGAAGATCCTGATGCCATTAAAAAAGCAACTGAAGCAGCCCACAAAAATTTAACAACAATTACAATTACTAAAAATAGTAATTCTATTGTTCATGAAGATAGAAGCAAATATTGTGGTAGTGAAATTTTATTAAAACCTGCTAAAGAAGGAATTGGAATTAAAGCTGGTGGATCTGCTCGTGATATTCTAGAGTTAGCTGGTATTCATAATATTTATTCAAAAGCATATAGATCAAAAAATAAGATTAACTTAGCTAGAGCGACAATTAAAGGTCTTAGCAATGTTAAACCAGCAGAATATTTTGTAAGAAATAAAAACCTTACTACTAATAAGCGTAGTAATGGGTAGAGGTGGATTATGGAAACAACATTACATAACTTAAAACCAACGCCAGGTTCTCGTAAAGATATTAAACGTTTAGGTAGAGGAACTTCTTCTGGAAGAGGTAAAACTGCTAGTAAAGGTACAACAGGACAAAATGCCCGTACTGGTGGTGGAACAAGACCTGGATTTGAAGGAGGACAAACATCACTATATCGTCGTATTTCAAAACGTGGGTTTACTAACTTTACTATGACTCACTATAGTATTATTAACTTAGAACAAATTGATTCAATTAAAGAGCATGAAATAACACCTGAACTTTTATTTCAATTAAAATTAATTAGAAATAAAACTGGTGGTACTAAATTTCTTGGTAAAGGAAAATTAACACCACCAAAAACGATAAAAGCTCATAAATTTTCAAAATCAGCAGTTACTGCTATTGAACAAGTTGGAGGAATAGCGCAGGTGATGTAAGTGTTCACAACAACTCGTGAATTAATAAAAAATATAAAGAAGTTATCACTAGAATTTTATTTACCATTCTTATTTTATTTATCTTTCATGTTGGAGCATTTATTACTGTGCCAGGAGTGACTTTGAATGCAGATTTAAGTAATAGTAATAGTAATAGTAGTGGTATTGAATTCTTAAATTTAATTTCAATGTTAGGTGGTGGCGCTATTAGCAGATTTTCTATCTTTGCTCTTGGTGTATCACCTTACATTACTGCTTCAATTATGGTGCAGTTATTATCAACAGATGTTGTTCCAACTTTAACAAGATGGGCTAAGTCTGGAGAAAAATGTAAGAAAAAATTAGAATTAATGAATCGAGTATTAACCGCCCCCTTAGCTATTATGCAAGGTTTTGCTACAATCTTTGGTTTACAATCACAACATATTATTGATGTTGATTGAAATTCAGGATCAGGAGCAGCTGGACCAGAAGCCTTTTATTATATATTAATTCCCACCATTTTATTAGCAGGGACAATGTTATCACTATGAATGGCTGATCAAATTACTAATCGTGGTATTGGTCATGGAATTTCATTAATTATTTTTGGTGGAATTGCTGCTAATTTACCATTTAATTTAGCATCAACCTTTAAGTATTGAGTAGGATCAGATACTAATAATGGTGTTATTTTTCAAGGAGCGCTAAAATTTGCTCTCTATTTTGCAGCCTTCTTATTAATTATTCTTGTCGTTGTATTTTTTAGTGAATCAGAGCGACATTTACCGATTCAACAATCAGGTAGTGGATTAACTTTAAAGGGTGATAAAAGTTCTAACTTACCCTTAAAAGTTAATTCAGTAGGGGTAGTTCCTGTTATTTTTCTTAGGCACTAATCACAGCGCCAATGACAGTGGCGCAAATTGTTGATCAAAATAGTGGTTTTGCTATTTTTGCTAGAAACTATTTATCTTTACAGTCGTGGCCGGGAATTAGTATTTTTGCGATAATGACAATTATGTTTACTTTCTTATATGCACAAGTACAAATTAATCCTGAACAGATGGCTAGGAATTTTCAAAAGTCAGAAACTTATATTCCTTGTGTGCAGCCAAGGAAAAAACAGAAGTTTATATTAAAAGAATGTTAAATCGTTTTTTCTTTTTCTTAACTGCTGTGACAGAAACACCGTTTTTAATTTCTAAATTTACTAATCTGCCCTCTTCATTGGCAGTTGGTGGGACTGGATTAATAATTATGGTTGGTGTGGCATTGGATACAACAAAACAAATTAAGGGACGAGTTACCCAACACTCATTCTTAAATCATAAAGACAATAAAGACGTTAAAGAACACATTTGATCCTAGGGGGTAACATGAATTTAATTATTTTAGGTCCGCCAAGATCAGGAAAAGGTACGCAGTCGCAATTTTTGCAAGAACAATACAAGTTAAGACATTTATCAACAGGTGATTTGTTTCGCGATGAAATCATGAAACAGTCACCAATCGGTAAAAAAGCACAAGCTTATGTTAATAAAGGGCAATATGTTCCTGATGAAATTACAAATGAAATTATTAGTAATACGTTCAAAATCATTAAGCATAATTTTATTCTTGATGGTTATCCAAGAACAGCAAAACAAGTAGCATGATTAGATAAAGTATTAGTAAACTTAGATGAAACTCTATCAATGGTATTATACTTAGACATTAATGAAGAAACAGTTATTGAACGGTTATCGGCAAGAGTTACTTGTCCACAATGTAAAGCGATTTATAATCTTAATTTCTTACCACCAAAACTTACTGGTATTTGCGATAACGATGGGGTAAAGTTAATAAAGCGAATTGATGATAATGATGATAGTACTATTATTACTCGTTTAAAAACTTACAAACTAGCAACGGCACCATTAGTAGCATTTTATCATGCGCGTGGATTGTTAAGAACGGTGGATGCTAATCAAGATAATAGTAAGATTAAAGAACAAATCAAATTATACTTATTATCACGAAAAGGAAATAACAATAATGATTAGCATTAAAAGTCAAACTGAAATTCCAAATATTAAAGCTGCTAGTCAAGCACTTATTCATAAAGAGTTAGCAAAATTAATAAAAGTTGGCATAACAGGTAAAATGCTTGACAAAGTGGCAGCACAAATTATTAAAGAAAATAATGCAACACCTTTTTCTTTAATTATCATGGTTTTCCTGCCACAATTTGTGTTTCAGTTAATGAACAATTAATTCATGTTATTCCTAATAATAAACCTTTTAAAATGAATGATATTGTGAAAATTGATGCTGGTGCTGCTGTTAATGGTTATCATGCCGATGCTGCATTTACCATGTGTGTTGGTAATAAGCCAACACCAGAGCAAGCAAAACTTATTAATGTAACGAAGGAATCATTAAATAAAGCAATAGAAATTATTACACCAGGAGTTAGAATCGGTGATATCAGTAACAGAAAGAATGTAGAAAGCGAAGACTTTTATTTACCAACATCATATACTGGGCATTGTATTGGTAAAGAACTCCACGAAGACCCAGCTATTCCGAATGTTGGTAAGTCCAACACTGGAATAAAATTACAAGCAGGAATGACTATTTGTATTGAACCAATGGTTCAAACAACAACTGATAAAATTCTAGTTTTAAATGATAAGTGAACAGTAGTTGCTGCTGATAAACAACAAACTGCTCATTTGGAGCACACTATTCTAGTAACTAATAATGGATATGAAATATTAACAATACTTAATGAAAATAAAAAAAATAATGTGGTAATGTAATTAATGGCTAAACCAAAAAAAGTAGTGAAACCTAAAGTTCAAAAAAGTAAAAAAACCTAATGATAATATTATTGAATGTGAAGCTGTTGTAATAGAAATATTACCTAATCCTAGATTTAAAGTAAAATTAAATGATTTTGATTCTACTGCTGTTGTAACGCCATCAGGCAAGATGCAAAAACATAAAATTAAAATTATCAAAGGTGATCATGTCAAAGTTGAATCAACGTGTGACTTAACTAAAGGACGAATTACCTTTCGCAATCGGACAACACCACATTTACCAATCAATAATAGTGAAGATGAAAAATAAAAAACTGATATTTTAGTAGGAGGAAAATGATGAAAGTACAAGCATCAGTTAAAAAAATTTGTGACAAATGTCAACCAATCAAACGTAAAAAGCATAATGTAATCATTTGTGAAAATCCCAAGCATAAACAACGTCAAGGATAAGTGATATTAAGGAGGAAAGATAAATATAACATCAAATATTAACAATGCCAGTCGAAGAATTGCTCAGGTAAATATCCCTGGAAACCAACATACAGTAATTGGTTTAACAAAAATTTATGGAATTGGCCGTAGCAAATCTGCAGAGATACTAAAAGAACTAAAAATTGAAGAAACTCAAAAATTAATGAATTAACAGAAAAATAATTAAGTTCAATTAGTCAATTAATTGAAAAAAAATACAAAACTGAAGGTGAATTAAGACGTGAGGTTTCTTTAAACATTAAAAGATTAATCGGATGTTATCGTGGCATTCGCCATCGTAAAGGATTACCAGTTAGAGGGTAATCAACAACAACTAATGCAAGAACTTGCAAGGGACCACGTAAAACGGTTGCTAACAAGAAAAATGCAGGTTAATTAGAAGGAAAGAAATAATGAATATAAAAGCAACAGAAAAGAAAAAAATTAAAGTTAATCCTAATCTTGTTAAAGCAAAAGCATTTATTAAAGCAAATTTTAATAATACTATTGTTATTGATACTGATCTTAATGGTAATGTTATTGCTTGATCAACCGCTGGTGCCGTAGGATTTAAGGGAACTCGTAAATCACCTCCCCATTCAGCACAGTTAGCAGCAGAAGCTGCAGGTAAAACTGCAATGGAACATGGAGTTAAAATTTTAAGTGTTTTTGTTAATGGAACAGGTCCTGGTAGAGAACCATCAATTCGTAGTTTACAAGCAATAGGTTTTGAAATCAAAGATTTAAATGATGTGACGCCAATCCCTCATAATGGTTGTCGTCCATCAAAAAAACCAAGCAAATAAAGTAGGTGAAAGTAAAACATGGAACAGCAATTTTTAAAACCAAAATTTAGTTTAAACAGTGAAGACAGTGCTATAAATTATAGTGAGTTTATTGTTAGTCAATTAGAACGTGGTTATGGCACAACTTTAGCTAATGCTTTAAGAAGAACATTATTATCTTCAGTACCAGGAATTTCTGTATATGCAATTAGAATAAATAGTGTATTTCATGAATTTACTGCACTTAAGGGTGTAATCGAAAATGTTTCTGAAATAATTTTAAATGTTACAGACTTAGTTTTGGCTTTTGATGGTGATATTCAAAAAGATGAAAAAATTGCTAATTTAAAAATTAGTATTACTGGTGACCAAGATATTACTGCTGAAGATATTATTTGTCTAACTGATGTGCGAGTAGTTAATCCAGAATTAATTATTGCTCGAACAACAGCAAGAAATGTTCTTTTTGAAATGGAATTAATGGTAAAAACATCTCGTGGTTATTCTTCATTTAAGGAACATAAAAAAGAAGTTGCTAATATTTCAGGTATTATTGCTGTTGATTCAAATTTTTCACCTGTTGATAAAAGTTGATTACAAAATTGAACCAGTAACTAAAACATTAAAAGGTATGGAATATGAAAAATTAATTCTTGGTGTTCCAACTAATGGTTCAGTTAAAGCAGCATCGGCTATTGCGATGGCAGCTAAAATTTTAATGAGTGTTCCGTCGTACGAATACGGAACAGGTAGAGAAATCACGTGTTTTGGACAGCCCTTTGTCATTTTTCTTACCCCGGCAAAATATATTTTTGTCCGAGTAAACGACGAGTGGCACACGTGTTTAGCAGACGCTGGGCCTAACGGTAAACGTTCGGACCTTGCCCAGAAGGTTGCAAAGCACAGGTCGCACGGTCAACGCGGCAACCACCCCCCTTTGTAAAACCCCTCGTAGGAGAAGTGGATGACGTCAAGCGAAGCCGGAAAAACCCAGGACGCGCGAACTCTCGCCGCCAAGGCGCCTCAGTCCAAGAGGCCCGCTAATGGGGACCGTTGTTTTCCGGCAATTTCCGATTCGCTGATTGCTTCGTCGCGCGAGCGGCCAATCAGTTCATAGAATCGGACACCGCGGTCAATTTTAGCGAATCGGAACAATCGGCGTCATCTACTTCCGCGTGCATTTGACCCACGCAGCAACTAACTTCCGGTGCGAACGAACCGGGGTAAGTTTGCGTTCCAAGGGGTCACTCGACAAAGGTTCGTCAAGCGGAACACAGTCGCAAAAGTTCGTCATTCGGAACAAAGTTGTCTAGAGTCCATCATTCGGGACAGTCTACGTTAAAATAAGACTTTCGGAACATAGTCGAGGTTCACCGTACGGAACCATCATTTGACTCACCCACGCACTAAATGGCGAGACATACCGCCGTCGAATCAGGTGGCCAATATTAATTTGGCGACCAACAGTTAACATCGCGAACAATGAGTCATTGAATTTTTTGTAAATTTAGATGATAATGTTAAAAACTTTGAAGTTATTTCAATTGCTAATGAACAAGAAAATAATGATCCAAACAAAGCATTAGAAGAACTAAATTTAACTGTTCGTTCATATAATTGCTTAAAGCGTGATGGTTATAAAACTTTGGGTGATATTGTAAGTAAAAGTTTAGATGAAATTAAACAAATCAAACATTTAGGTTTAAAATCAATTAGAAATTGAAGATTGCATATTAAAACATAATTTAGAATTTTCTATTATAAACTAGAAAGGAGGATTAAGATAAAATGTCATATATTAACGATATCGGAAGGAATAGTGCTAAAGTAGACGCTGAAATCCGTAATTTAGCAAGTGAATTAATTGTTCATGGAAAATTAGTTTTGTTAGAAAAAAAAACAAGAAGATTACAAACCTTCATTGAATCATTAGTAACATTAGCTAGACGTGGTGATTTGCATTCAAGAAGAATAGGAATTGCCAAATTACGTAAAATTACAACTAAAGATCATCCAAAGGGTGGTGTTATTCCAACACTATTTGATAATATTACTGAGAGATATAAAGACCGTAAAGGTGGCTATACAAAGTTAATTAAAGTAGATAATAGAACTGGTGATATTGCATCAATGGTATTAATTACTTTTGTTTAATTAAAAATATTAAAACAAGAAAATTTTTGGAAAGAGTAAGCATTTTTATGTTTTCTCTTTTTTATTTTGACCCATTTATATTGATTTTTAAGTATTTACTTATATTAAATATTTAATTATATATATTTTTGTCCCAAAAATAGAAAATATATATTTTAATTTTATTAGAATAAGAAAAGGGGACATTTGATAAAATGAAAAAAGTAATTATTGATAGAATTGAAGCAGCAGTAAATTTAAATAGAACATCAATTATAGAATTAGTAAAAAAACTTACAATTGAATTAAAAGAAGAAGGAAAAAGTGTGCCGTAGAAACATTTAATTGTTTAGAAACTATACGATATATGAGGGAAACGACCCCTTGAATCGACATACAAGAGTAGGTTCAGACCACCATAAGCAGCGTTGGTAAAGAGCCAAGATTGTGAGCGTTATGGAAAAGGTGCAACTTGAGTGCATCAGGTGTGAAATAAAGAGACGAACGCAAGTGAACCACTGATGAAATGTCTAAAGTCTTAAAGAAGATGTCAAAACCAGAGTGTTGTTTTCCAAACTGGGATAAATCTACTAGAAACTTGTTTACTGAGTAGATGGCATTCGGCATAAAGGTGGCCTGAATTTATTTTGGGCTATTGTATGGAACTACAGGAACCTGTCGTTGCAATGTTAAGGGAGAAATTCAAGGAGCAAAACTCTAAGAATAAGAATACCGCTGTGCAAAACGCGGGCGGATTAGTATGTAGTAGTGATGAAATTTCTGTAATGGAAATGGAGCGAAGGTACTAAATTATTCAGTTTTAAGTATTAATCAACCAGAAAGGGAAGAGTTAATGAATAAAACAAAATCTTTTGATATACCAAAGCAATTAATAATAAAAGCGTATAAACTGTTACGTGTGGGTAATATTTGAAAATATTATTTCGTTCACTGGAATTTCTTCCAGCTCTCGTCTAGAAAGGAAAATGAAAAGACACACTGTTTAGAGTTATCTCCCCCGATACGAGGGAGCTTGTCCCCCGGATTGCTGGAAGCAGAACTGACTCAATGTCTAACCCCTTCATACATTTCCTTATATGGAAATCTTCTAGAATTCCTCGCTCGATTTCGGTGTATATAAACCCCCGAAATCTAAGTCTCGTGGGCAGTACTAAGCAAGAAGTCAAGACGTTACTCCGCGTCGCGTACGTTTGAGAATCGTCTGTTCCAGCAAGATCGGGCGCAAGTTCCCTTTCGGACCAACATTAAACCATATAGGATCCGCGAGTCGATATAAATCCTATTACGGCAACTTCTACAATCGTTTCTCGAATCAAACCCCCGCATTTTCAGTGCGTCAATACCGAGCATCAAATAGGTAATATATTTTTACTTCTCAACACTCTACATTCGCGACATTGACAATTGTATAACACTATTCAGTAATATATTGTTCATTGCCCGTGATAACTTAAGAGTCGTTAATTAAACCCAACCTTCAATATCATAATCCAAATCGAAGTAACGATCCCACACGATACAGCTTTACCGCTCGAGCTGTATCGATATATTAAATAATTACTAGTTACGACGCCTTTACTAACAATCCTTGCGACTCCCTGATTTCGCATGAGGTTCGTTCGCAACACTCTATATCCAAATTAAAGCTCATTCCAACCTTAGTGGCTCCCCAATTTCGCATCGGGTTCGTCCACGCAACTCACCCATCCTAGCGACTCCCTGGTTTCGCATCAGGTTCGTCCGCATCCTAGCAGCTCCTCGATTTCGCATCGGGTTCGTCTGTGAATTTACCAACCTCCCAGCAGCTCCCCGATTTCGCATCGGGTTCGTCTGTGACGTTGTACCAACTTCCTAGCAGCTCCCCGATTTCGCATCGGGTTCGTCTGCGCCTTCACCGTCCTAGTGGCTCCCCGATTTCGCATCGGGTTCGTCCTCGTCGTCAATAATCCTAGCGACTCCCTGGCTTCGCGTCAGGTTCGTTCGCGCTCCAAACTAACAAATTCATACCGTATACCTAAACAAAACTCCGCCGGCCTCTCGCGCTGCTCGCAGCCCAGGCTCGTAACAAAACAAGTATTTCAAAACAAAGGTGTAGAGGGTGTAGATGGCATAACGATAATGAAGTTTAACGAAAATTTAAAAGGAAATTTATATAAATTATGAAATCGGATGTCATCTGGAAGCTATAATCCACAACCATTAAGAATTGTGAAAATACCCAAAAATACGGAAAATCATAGAATGTTACGGATACCTACAGAATATGATAGAATAGCACATACAGCAGGAGCAATGTATCTAGAACCATTAGTTGAACCAATATTTCGTGAAAATTCATATGGGTATCGATCAAATAAATCAGCATTAAATGCAGTAGAAGTAACTCGTCAAAGATGTTGATAGTATGATTCAATAATAGATTTAGATATAGCAGAGCTTTCTGACAGTTTAGACCATGATTTAGTATTACAAACTACTAAAATGTATACAAATTGTAAATGAGTAATACTATATGTTGAATGATGATTAAAAATTTCAATTCAGCAAACGATGGTAACATGATATCAAGAAACAAAGGAATTCCGCAAGGTAGTCCTATCAGTTCTATTATTTCAAACATAGTTATGCATTTAGTATTTGATGAACGGATGAAACAATGGAATGGCAACCTTTTTTGGACTATTTTTTAATAGACATTTTTTCTTGATAGTTAACTGGAGTTAAGTAATTTAAAGTGCTGTGAATTCTTATGTTGTTATATCAATCGATATAATCAAATAATTCTAATTTTAATTGCATTAATGAAGTGAATTTCTTATAATTAATAAATTCAGCTTTAAAAGATTTAAAAGTGTATAGGCTACAATTTACTGGACTATAATTATATGGACAAAATAAACTTTTACTAAAAGAAAGGAAATATAATTATAGCCAATATCACTTCATATACAGATGAATTTAGAAAACAAAGAGTAGCTTTATATCAAAGTGGTAAATCAGTATCTTGTCTTGCTAAACAGTATAATGTTACAAGATCAGTTACTTATAAGTGAATTAAACTATTTTCCAATTCCAGAAGTTTTAAAACAAAAGATAACCTTTCTGATTTAGAAAACCAATTAATTCAAATGAATAAATAATTAAAACAATTACGAATGGAAAATTATATCTTAAAGCAAGCAGCACTAAAAATAGGCAGAAAGTAGAGATTATTGCTAATAATAAATTTAAATATAGGATTTGCACAATGTGCCGGTATTTAAAAATCTCTAAATCAACACATTATTTCTTACTCAATAAAGAAGAAAATAAAAAGAAAAATTATATTTATGATCAAGCTGTTATTAGTGCTTTTAAGGAAAACAAATGTGTTTATGGAACAAGAAGATTAAAAGTTATACTTGAAAAAGAAGAAATTTATTTATCACGCAGAAAAATAAAAAAATTATGAATAAACATAATTTAATATCAAAATACAATAAATTAAAATTTAAAAATCATAAAAATAATGACGTAAATCATGATCAAATCATCAGTATTGTTAATGGACAATTCAATAATAGAGTTAAAAATGAAGTTATTGTTAGTGATTTATCTTATATTCAAGTTGGTGGTAAATGAAACTATATTTGCTTTCTGACCTGTACAACCGTGAAATCAGTGCTCACAGTGTAGGTTCTAAAAAAGATGCATCATTGGTATATCAAGCATTTATGCAATCACATCGTTGCTGAAAAAATATACAAATATTCCATACTGATCGAGGTAACGAATTTAATAATAAAATTATTAATAAACTTTTATTGGCATTCAGTATTACCCGTTCTTTAAGCAAAAGAGGCTGTCCTTATGACAATGCTGTTGCTGAAGCAACTTTTAAAACTTTTAAAACTGAATTTATTAATGATAAGGAATTAAGTTTATTAATGCAATTAAAATTAGAATTATTTGATTATATCAATTGGTATAACAACATAAGAATTCACAGCACTTTAAATTACGTAACTCCACTTAACTATCATGCAAAAATGTCTATTAAAAAATAGTCCAAAAAAAGTTTGCCATTCCACTATCCACCTAAGTTTGAGAAAATGAATTGAGTAAATTATATCCTACTACTATCCTTATTTAAAGAATAGTTCTATATATTTAATTTATTTATATTCATAGGATATGATAGAAAAATTATATGATTACTATTCTTTATTTTTATGAAAAAAAATATTAAAAAAGCATAAATTTATTGTACAATATTTAACGGTTTTGCTTATAGAGACTAATATGGCGATTGTGGCGTAGCAGTATAGCGCATCAGTTTGTGAAACTGATATTCGCGGGTTCGAATCCCGTCAGTCGCTCCATATAATAAAATTTTGTTGTTAATGCTCCTTTGGAGTTTTTTTATTTTTTTAATAAAATACTATTAGAAATTTATTGTTTAATTTCTACTTACTAAATAATAATTAATTGTATAATTACTGTTTTATGATTTGCAGAAGGTTGACGTTTTAATGTATATGTGCCTTAAAGAAGGACTAATATTTTCAATTCATGGATATAAACATAATGGCGATTTATATCGCAGCTGAAATAATTCAATTATTTTAGAAGATACTGAAAAATATTTACTTTTAGTAAATGAAAATGTAAGAATTACCCAAATTAATGGTCGTAAATGAGCAACTATTGATCGAGCAATTTGATTATTTTTTAGAAATGATTCATACAATATTATTTGTATGATTCGTAATGACGGTGTTCATTACTATTGTAACATTGCTAGTCCTTTTATTTTGGATTCAGAAGCAGTTCAATATATTGATTATGATTTAGATGTTAAAGTATTTCCTAATCGCTCTTATAAATTATTAGATTTAAAGGAATTTAAAACTAATCATCGAATATGTAAGTATCCAATTCCGTTAGAAAATACATTGTGACAAAATATAAATAAATTAAAAAAAGGTATTAAAAAACGAGAAATTAATTTATTTAATCATGATGTAATTTTAGATTACTGAAAAAGTTATCAAAATCAAAGTTTACAAAAAAAGTAAGAACATATGTTCTTGCTATTCTTAACTATTTTTTGGAAGCATACCGATGTTGTCAATAATATTCATTAATTGTCTATAAATTAGAAAGTTAGACGAGAATAATTTAGACTTAAATATGCAATTGTATGTTAATCTTAACACTTAACAAATATTAGTCAACAATAGTACTTACTTTTATAAATCAAAAATTCTTATTAAAATAAATTTTAATAAGTTTTATTATATTTTTAAATTTTTTAACTATTTTTAAATTTAAGTTTTGATTTATAACAACTGTACTGCTGTGTTTATTTTGTAGCATTTAAAATTAACCATTTTTTTATACATATCAATGTTATAAGTTCTATCTGCGATCATATGCTTTAAAATTTCTTCAATATTAGTTTCAGTAAAGCAACTAATATTTTCAACTAATGCTTGATTTAATATGGCATCTTTTGCATTAATAAAATAACCAACTTTTAATTTTTTATATTTTAAAGATAGTGATTGTAAAAAATCAATTAATTCATAATATTGGCCTTTTGCAAATAAATTTTTTGCATTTTCATAATGTAATTTAGCAATCTGATTTTTTCTTTTTCCTGCCATTATTCCAAGAAATAAAACATGAAAAGCATGGAATTTATCTAAAATAAACTTAGCATCTAAAATTTCAGCAGTTTTTCGTATTCATTTTGCACTATCTCCACAAACTATTAAATTTGCTTGTTCAAAATTGTCATAAAATAGTTTACCATATTTTTCAATTAATTTAGCAGTTTTTTCAGCACCAATTTTTAGTTTTGATACTCTTATTTTACATACAGCTCTTTTATTAATTAATTTTCCATTTCTCTTTTTACCAGTACACATTACTATTAATTGCATAGAACACTTTTTACAATTTTTAGTATTATGTTTTTTATTAAACTTAAATTTTCGATGTCCATCATCAATATTTATGTATAAAGTTTGATTTGGTTGTAATGGTATTTTAGGAAAATTAGTTTTTGGTAATTGAAATTTTTGATATGTTCTACACACTGTACTATTACATATTAAATCTTCAATAAAAGTATCACAAACATCACGATATCTTTTACCATCAGCAAAATTTTTGGGAGCGTGGCGAAGATGTCAATAACTAAACATTTTCAAACATAGATTCCTTTCTAACCCTTATTTCTAATCTATATAAAAATTAACAAAAAGACGAGAATAACATCTTGTCTTTTTTTTTAATTGTAAAATTATATAAACCATTTATAGCCTCCTTTAATACTATTATCGACACGTATTAGAGAGCTAAAACAGTGTACTACAACACAGTTGTTAAAAATAGTAGCTAGCATGTAATAAGTGGATGATGCCTAATAAATTATACTAACCATTTAATGGTAACACATGGGGTGGGAGCGAATTGGTAACTCGTATATATAAACCCGTTGGGGACATACTATTATTCTTTATATAACCAGCACCATCACCCCAGTGAATGGTTGCTGGATTTATTTTTTTACAAAAATTTTTGGCCGAGAAAATAAATTTCAAACTTGTAAAAAAAATTGAGCGGTACCGATTCAATTAAAATATTAATTTGCTAAACGCAAATTAAATAAATATTGAATCGAATGCCTCAATGCTTTTTAAAATTTAATAATTTATTTTTTAGCCCAGAATTGCTGGAATAAATAAAACTAATAGTATCATTAATAATCTAAAAATCAAAATATATGACGTTTATGCTAAAAGCAACAGGATATATTAGGAAAGGATTATTGTGCACATAGAATTTAAACAAGAATAAATTATTAAATATAAAACACAATCTATTCTTATTGATTATGGTGAATATAAATTATCATGTCCAAAATGAATGGTTAAAAATAATAGTTTTTGGAATGGCAACCTTTTTGGACTATTTTTTAATAAATATATTTTCTTGATAAGTAACTGGAGTTAAGTAATTTAAAGTGCTGTGGATTCTTATGTTGTTATATCAATTGATATAATCAAATAATTCTAATTTTAATTATATTATTGAAGTGAATTTCTTATCATTAATAAATTCAGTTTTAAAATTATAAAAGTTGCTTCAGCAACAGCATTGTCATAAGGACAGCCTTTTTTGCTTAATGAACGGGTAATATTCAATGCTAATAGAAGTTTATTAATAATTTTATTATTTAATTCGTTACCTCGATCAGTACGGAATATTTGTATATCTTTTAAGCAACGATTTGATTGCATAAATGTTTGATATACCAATGATGCATCTTTTTTAGAACCTACACAGTGAGCAATGATTTCACGGTTGTACAGGTCTATTAGTAAGCAAATATAATTTCATTTACTACTAACTTGAACATAAGTTAAATCACTAACAATAACTTCGTTTTTAACGCTATTATTGAATTGTCAATTAACAACATTGATGATTTGATCATCATTTACGTTATTATTTTTATAATTTGTAAATTTTAAGTTAGTGTATTTTGATATTAAATTATGTTTATTCACAATTTTTTTTATTTTTCTGCGTGATAAATAAATTTCTCCTTTTTCAAGTATAACTTCTAATCTTCTTGTTCCATAAACACATTTGTTTTCTTCAAAAGCACTCATAACAGCTTGAACATAAATATCATTTTTCTTTTTATTTTTTTCTTTATTGAGTAAGAAATAATATGTTGATTTAGAGATTTTTAAAGAACGGCACATTGTGCAAATCTTATATTTAAATTTATTATTAGCAATAATCTCTACTTTCGGTCTATTATTAGTGCTGCTTGCTTTAAAATATTATTTTCCATTCGTAATTGTTTTAATTCTTTATTCATTTGAATAAATTGTTTTTCTGAATCAGAAAGATTATCTTTAGTTTTAAATCTTCTGGAATTAGTAAATTGTTTAATTCACATGTAAGTAACTGATCTTGTAACATTATACTCGTTTGCAAGACAAGATACTGATTTACCACTTTGATATAAAGCTACTATTTGTTTTTTAAATTCATCTGTATCTGAAGTAATATTGGCCATAATTATGTTTCCTTTCTTTTAGTAAAAGTTTATTTTGTCCATACAATTATAGTCCGGTAAATTGTAGCCTATTCATTTATTATTGAAGATAATTATACATATTGAATTTTTAATTTAGAAAATATTAAAAGAGAATTAGATGGTAATGAATTAATAAAATTATTAGAGCCATATATTTCTGAACAAAAAATAACAGTTAATAAACCAACTGCTCCAAAATAATATGTCGAGGGATGGCAGGGCGACGGTTTGAAGAAAAAAGATTTATTTTGAGTAACGCATGATGCCTGCACGCATAGCCGGAGGTGGACTGGGACGGAAGCACGAAGCAAATAGACATATCATAAAAAAGCCATTAGCAGACAGGACGACTACGAACTCTTCAACGGTAAACCGTCCCCGACCGACGATACCTGCTTGACGTGTCGGACCTTCCCCAGAAGACGTGACTGCACAATCATAGATTTCAACACCCAATAAATTCCTTCATCTCATTGGACAGACACACTTTCCCACCTTCACACCTTGAAATTAAAGACACGCCCTCACGCTCACGAATCTGTACATAAATACATCGAGTAGAATATAAGATAACTTTAAGAAAGCAAACTTTGTAACGACACGACACTACACAAAAAATAAATGTAGTCACAAATGGGAACTCAGCAACAGCCAAATTATTTTTCACCTGGCTCAGCATGTCAGTGCACACGAGCTACATTACCTAAGACAAACATTTTTTGGTCCTTCGAGCCGGATACATCCGGAACCAGTGAAGTTAAAAAAGACAGACAGTACCTGTGTGAACGAGTGAACCATACATATTATGTGTGAATTCAACAAAGGCGGCTACTCCAATTGGTACAGCGGACTTCCATCCTGCCGACGCTGTTCAAGGGATAGGATCTTACATCTCATCATCGAGAGGCCTAAATAACCCAGCAGCACAGGGGAACGTCATTGCCGAGCCAAAGAAAGGGGATACAGCTACAACGTACAAGATCAAGCAAGGAAACAGAAGCGGAAACATCAGTGGTGATCGCCTTCCTATACAATTTCCTATCTTCAACCGTAAGTCATTTTTCCATTCTTTGATTTGAGTCAGTTTATAAATATGGAAACCACATTGAAACAATCTATTGCAATCAGAGATCAAATCAAAGCGTCATTGACTCGCTTTAAAGCATACCTAGATTCATTTGATCATCCATCATCTGTCACTGAACATCAAAAACGGTTAGAATTCGGTTCGCGATTCGTTCGAAAATTCATTCTTTCAATTAACCGCCTTAGCAGAAGACATAATATCACGGTCTCAATCACATCATGCACAATCCACTCAAGCACCAACACCTGTTTCCGCAATCTCCAGTACAGAAAATCGTGTCAAATTACCGACCATAGAATTGCCCACGTTTGACGGTTCCTATAACAATTGGGTGAAATTTAGGGATACTTTCGAGTCACTCATACATAATAATCTAAATCTGTCAAGCATAGAAAAATTCCACTATTTAAACGCATCAGTAAAGGGCGACGCAGCACGGACAATTCAGGCTTTAGGCATTTCAGAATTAATTTACACATTTGCTTGGAATAGGATAAAGGATCGTTATGAAGACTTGAAAACATTAAAGTACCATCATGTGAGATCAATGTATGAAACGCCATCTTTTTCCAAAGAATCATTGACTGGTTTGAAACATTTAATTGATAACGTTAACATTAAGTTATTAGCACTAAAGGCACTTGGCGAACCAACAGACTCTTGGGATGCACACATAATATACTTACTCACATCAAAATTGGATATTAACACACAACGCGAATGGGAAAGGAGAATGAATCATATTCAAGGAGATGTATCGCTACATGATATGATCAATTTTCTTGAAAATCACTGTAAATACCTAGAAAGAATCACAGCATACAAAATAATACCCAATAAATTCACAAACGAAATTAGGCAAAACAAATTCAAAGTCGTTACCACACACGTAGCGAACTCGCATACCGGGTGTCCTCTCTGCAGAGGGAATCACCAGTTACATAGCTGCTCTAGTTTTTGGAGATTGTCTCCCATTGAACGTCGAGCCAAACTCAGGATTTACACGTATCTTTCAATTGCCTCACAGTAGGACATAGAAGCATAGACTACACACGAAGCATGTGTAAAAAATGCTCAAAGAAACACAACACATTATTACACATAGATTACAATACAAACACAACACCTCAGGTTAAAACACCTCCCACAACGTCGAGACAAAACACATCAAACGTAAACGCACACACTACCACAAATATGCACGAATCAATTACCGTTCAGACAGTTATCACACACGAAAATAAAGTGACAATGTTAGCCACTGCCTTAGTTTATACTAAAGATCACCGCGGAATAAAAATGGAATGTCGTTCTCTTTTAGATTCCGGGTCACAGTCACACTTCATATCGGAAAAATTAGCAAACACACTACAATTAAATCGTGAGAAAATAAATATTCGAGTTTCAGGAATTAGCAAGTTAGCAAGAAACATTGAGCATCAAGCACATACAGACATGATCTCGCGTTTCAACGGCTTCAGCAAATCAATTTCTTGTTTAATTTTACCAACTATCACTGATAATATTCCAAATCGACCGGTTGACTCTTCGCTATTAGGAATTCCATCCAACATGTTTTTAACAGATCCATACTTCAATGTTCCCCGAGAAATTGATATGATTATCGGCGGAGATTTATTCTGGGATTTAATGTGCGTAGGACGTCATTCATTAGGACCCCGCCATCCCTCCTTACAAAAAACACAGTTAGGTTGGATTATCGTAGGAAATTTGGAACTCTCTCCCTCTCTCGCGGAAACACGCACCATCTCTCACTTAGTCACAAATGAAGAGATTCACGAACAATTAGCGAAATTTTGGGAAATCGAAAATGACACGAACGAACACACAAAGGCACCGCATTTTTGCGAAGAACATTTTAAATCCACTGCCACACGAGACGCGGAGGGGAGGTACACGGTAGCAATTCCATTCGAGGATAATTTAGAACAATTAGGCAATTCGATGCACCACGCAGAGAAACGATTACACAATTTCGACCGTAAACTAGATACACAACCCGACATTAGGGAAGAATACACTAAATTTCTAGAAGAATACGAATCATTGGGACACATGAGCGAGGTCACAAATACGGAAGAACTATACACACACTCAGGGTATTACTTGCCACATCACGCAGTTTACAAAGCAAACAGTACTACTACGAAATTGCGTGTCGTTTTTGATGGGTCTGCCAAGACCACGTCTGGGCTCTCATTGAATGACGTTCAATGGGTAGGCCCTGTAGTTCAAGATGATTTATTATCAATCCTCTTAAGATTTCGGAATCACCGGTACGTTCTCTCGGCAGACAATGCCAAGATGTATCGGCAAGTTTGGGTGCGAGAACAAGATCGCAAATTCCAGCGCATACTTTGGCGCAAAGATAAAAACAGCACGATCAAAACATATAATCTAAACACAATTACATATGGCACAGCTTCGGCACCATTTTTGGCCACCAAGGTCCTTCACCACATTGGAGAAAGACACATCGCAACTCATCAATTTGCTAGTCGCGCAATCTTACACGATTTCTATGTCGATGACCTACTTACTGACAGGGACAGATTCCATTAACGAAACCATGCAATTAAAGACAGACTTAGATAACATTCTTCGTTCTTCAGGTTTCGAGCTTCACAAATAGGCCTCAAACGAAGCGAGCATATTCCCACCACAATCAGAAAATCAGAATCAATTACAAATTGTGTCAGACACCAGTCCAAAAACATTAGGTTTATTTTGGAATTTCAATCAGGATATATTAACATTCTCAGTCAAAGGTTCTACAAACTCGCGTATCACGAAACAAACAATTTTATCAGACATCTCACAAATTTTTGACCCTCTTGGTTTAATTGGCCCAGCCACTATTCAGGCCAAAATAATTCTGCAAGAATTATGGCAACTTCGGGTCTCTTCGGACGAATCATTACCCCAGCATCTTCATTCACGTTGGAATGCATTTCGCGAAGAACTGATGCATATAAATAATATTAAAATTTCGAGACACGTTTTAACTCCAGGCAACAAAAAAATCGAACTCCATGCCTTTTCCGATGCCTCAGAAAAGGCTTATGGAGCATGCATTTATTTACGTACACAGGATGAAAACAATAGATGGTCCGCACACTTATTATGTGCGAAATCTAAGGTTGCCCCTCTGAAGGTTCTTAGCTTGCCGCGGTTAGAATTATGCGGTGCTCAATTACTAGCCCAGCTCGCAAATAAGGTACGCGCATCGATAGACATCGCATATGATGCATTTTATTGGTGTGATTCTACAATCGTGTTAGCTTGGATCAGTTCGCCATCAAAACAATGGAAAACCTTCGTAGCTAATCGAGTAGCTGAAATTCAGAGATTATCACATGGAAAGTGGTCACATCTAGCATCATCCGAAAATCCTGCAGATATGATTTCACGGTGAATCAATCCATCATCTTTGGTTAATAACAATCTCTGGTGGAACGGTCCATCCTGGTTGCAAGAAAACATACCAGAACCATCTCCCACTTCCCATGATCAATTCGCTACAGAGAGTCTATCTGAAGAAAATAGAATTTGTTACATAGTCACCTCTATCACAAGCACAGAAATATTCCAGAAATTTCCTTGTTACTCGCGGTTAACACGGATAATTGCTTATTGCTATCGTTTCTTGAATAACGCGCGCACTAAAATTCAACTTTGCAAAGATATATCATCATCAACTAAAAGAGGCTCAAGTCAATGGCTAACTTCACAAGAGCTAATCCAATCAGAGAGGACAATTCTTAAAATGACTCAAATCACCCATTTCGCTAATGAAATCAAATGTCTAAAGGCAGGTCATCCAATAGCAAACTCAAGCGCATTGATCTCATTAAACCCATTCTTGGATGAAGATGGACTAGTAAGGGTAGGCGGTAGGCTCATGAAGGCAAAAATTTCTAACAATTATAAGCATCCAATTATTCTCCCAGCTAAACACCATATTACAGAATTAATTCTTATACGCGAACATTTACGCTTATTACACGCAGGTTCTCAGGCAACCCTTTGTTCGATCCGCAAGCGTTACTGGCCATTGTCCGGTAAAAGAGTATTGAAAGGGATCTAATTATTCGGTTAAGTTCAGTTTCATCGAGCTGTTGGCTGTCGGGTAAGTAAATGTTACATATATGTAAGTTTGTAGGTAGCATAACTTTTGTGATCACGACTTCAAGGTTAGATGAGATTGCGATTTCTTGGCTGTGGATAGTGTCTTTAATGTATATAGCTACACCACCGCTAGTGTGGTCGGTAGTACGGTTTTTCTTAAGTGCTTTGTAGCTTTTAAGTTTACCTGCCTTGCTCCCTTTAAAATTAGTTTCCTGTAGACAAATGATTTCTGGTTGTTCCTCATGTATTAGTGATTGTAGATATTCCAATCGGCGGTAGAATCCGTTTAAGTTCCACTGGATAATTGTAACTGGCATATTTGAGTTATATGGCTGATAGTTGAAACGGATATTAAGTAGAATCAAATTCCGAGTCCGAGAACCAGTTCGGAGTATGGTCGATAGTTGGGGGGTCACTCTTTGTTGCTATAGTTGGTTCTTGGTCTTGTACTAGTTTTTTAGCTAATCGTCGTATTCTATTTTTTAGGCTTCTGTCTTTCAGTAAGGGATAGATCGTTTCGATCATATGAAGCAAAGCTTTAGTATCTTGAGTGTAATCTTTGATAATGTCAGTCGGGTTGCCTGTACTGCACGCGTTTTCTAAAATACTCTGGAATTGGTAGTAATTGAGAGCAAAATTATTATTTATGTCGTCCAGGGTTGGTTTTACCGGTTTTAACATTTCGTCGAATTTTTCAATGAATCTGGTTACCGATTGGCTGCGTTTAGGGCGTTTCTTAGTGGTAGTAGGCGTTGGTTCTTTGCCTTCGCTGGTAGGGGTAGTCTTAGGGTTGGTCGGCAGTAGGAAAGGATATTCGTTCCCTTTTTCTGAGCAGGGATCTCTAGATACGAATAGTGGTCTTTTACTGTTGGGAAGTACGTAGACCATTGAATCGTTTGCATCGGGAAGAATTTTTCGACTGTGGTGCCCGGCCAAACGGCAATTGGGATGACATCTATTGACGAACGGGACGTCGCAGATTAGGAAGATTCCTATTATGTTCAAGATTTGTTTTTATGTTAATTATTGATTTTTAAGCGTTACTCTTTTTTCTAGATGTTCGATGTTTGTTTTTTGAAAACAAAATTATGATTCATTCTGCCATTGACCTTTTATTAATAAACATATACATCATTCTGTTATAAATTAATTTATTAACTTATTTGATGTGGTACAAGGTTTGCCACATTAAAATTGGTGACCCCGACGTGATACTAGCAATTATCAGGAGCAAGGAATTTGTGAACGCGGATCAAGCACGGGCGAAGCGATGTTACGTACGCCAGAACCAGAACGAAGATCCGCCGATCGCGAGGAGCATCAGGATTTCCAAGGAGAAGCTGTTCCTCAACAGGATATTAATATTCCTAATTCTACTGAAGCTGCAGTTGGGACGGTCCGTTTAGTTAAATTATCGCCTTTCTAGAAAGAGAACCCAACGCTTTGGTTCAAACTGATCGAAGCAGCCATTTCAGTTGCGCAAATTACGAGCGACGATTCAAAATTTAAGCATGTAGTTATGAATTTGGAACAGACAATTTTACCAATTATATCAGATATTTTAGGATCACCACCAGTTCATCAAAAGTATGAGGTTTTAAAGAAAAGGTTGTCAGACATTTTTGCGGAAACGAACGAGACAAAACTTCGGAAGTTGCTAAACGGGATCGAATTTGGAGAAGAGAAACCGTCACTCTTCCTGCAACGCTTACGATATTTATCGGCAGGACAGTGCACCGACTCAGTTTAGCAGTGCCTATTTTTAGAGCGGATGCCAGCGAATGTTCGAGCAATTTTGGCAATTAGTGAATCAACGGATCTTTCGAAGTTAGCTCATCAAGCGGACCAAATCCAGGATGCAGTTCATATCGGCAGTATAGCTACGATTAATCCAACGCCTTCTTCATCTCATCCCAGTGTTGATACAAGCACATTATCTGAAGAAATGTCTGAATTAAGACGGTTAGTCGAAACTCTGGCCATTAATTTTCGACGGGATCATAACGGAGGAAGAGCTTACGCAAGATATCGGCGGCGTTCAAATTCCGGAGGACGTTTCTCTCAGGATATAAATTTTAATCAAAGTTCACAACGAATCTGTTTTTATCACAGCAAGTTCAGTAATTCAGCTTATAGATGCCAGCCACCTTGCGATTTTGTCAAGTCGGAAAACTAAGTCTACCGACGCCATTAGAGACGGTAGGCGAAGATTTTGGTACCCAAAGCCGTCTTTTCATAGTAGATCGCACCAGTGGTATACGATATCTTGTGGATACCGGTGCTGATGTCAGTGTTTTACCAAAATTCGAATGCAAAGGTCCTTTTTATTCCTCAAATTATAAACTTTATGCAGCCAACCATTCACTTATCAACACTTATGGCATGGTAACTAAAACAGTCGATTTAGGTCTACGTAAAGTTTTCAAATGGCAGTTTTGTGTAGCAGATGTTCATAGATCGATTCTTGGAGCAGATTTTCTTAAACATTTTGGACTTTTAATAGATCTCAAACATAAATGCCTGCGTGACAGTATGACACAGCTTGCTGCTCCAGGTTTTCCAACAACTTCAGCCGCGAATTTATCTTCGGTGGAGAAGGACCATCCTTTCAGCAAGATTCTTGCACAATTTCCTGAAGTAACTGCTCCAAGACCTCGTTCAGCAAAAGCTGTACATAAAGTCCGTCATCATATCGTAACTCTGGGACCTCCAACCGTTGAACGCCCGCGAAGGCTTCCACCTGACAAGTACCGAGTTGCTAAAGCTGAATTTGATTTGATGATTGAACAAGGTATTTGTCGTCCTTCATCTAGTCAATGGGCCAGTCCCTTACATATGGTTCCGAAGAAGACAGGCGACTGGAGACCTTGTGGCGATTACAGACGTCTAAATGCAAGTACTGTTCCAGATAACTATCCGGTGCCTCATATTCAAGATTTTTCCTCACATCTTAATGGCCAAAAAGTATTTTCTACTATTAATCTGAATAAGGCGTACTATCAAATTCCAGTGGCTCATGAAGACATACCGAAAACTGCTGTAACAACGCCATTCGGACTTTACGAATTCGTTGTCATGCCTTTTGGTCTTCGGAATGCTGCTCAAACCTTCCAGCGATTTATGGATTACGCTTTAAGAGGATTGAACTTCGTTTATTGCTATTTAGATGATATATTAGTGGCTACTCGGAGTTATGAAGAACATAATGAACATCTCCGCGCTCCATTTCAACGTTTGAAAGATTTTGGAGTAACCATCAATGTTGCAAAAAGTTTCTTTGGGAGATCCGAGGTCTCTTACCTTGGTTTCAAGGTGAATGCTTCTGGTACTACTGCACTTCCTTGTAAGTGAAGGTTATCTTGGATTATCCTAAGCCCAACACGATTGTTGAACTTCGTCGTTTCCTTGGAGTAATTAATTTTTATCGACGATTTTTGAAGAATGCGGCACACCTTCAAGCACCACTTTGTTCATATCCAGCCAACAGTAGAAAAGGTGATAAGACTCCCATTCAATGGTCTACTGAAGCTGAACAAGCTTTTGTTGAATGTAAAAACAGTCTAGCTTCAGCGGCTTTGATTGTTCACCCTCATCCTAATGCTCCTCTGAAATTACGTACTGACGCTTCTGATGTTGCAGTAGGCGCTGTTCTTGAGCAGTTCGAAAATGGTCACTGGTATTCACTAGGGTTCCTTTCCCGAAAGCTTCACGGATCGGAACTTCGGTACAGCGCCTATGATCACGAATTATTGGCAATTTTCAATGCAATCAGATTTTTCCGACATTTTCTGGAAGGGAGGCTTTTTAAGATACTTACTGATCATAAGCCACTCATATATGCTTTTTCCAAACGAGCAGAGAAAGCCTTACCTCGTCAACAACGTCAATTGGATTTCATAGCGCAGTTTTCTACGGACATCACACATGTATCAGGAAGTAACAATATCGTAGCAGATGCCTTTCCTCGTTTAGAAGAAATCAACTTACCTGTCATCACCGATATTAAAGAATTGGCAGAGAAACAGCAAGGAGATCAAGAGTTGCAACAACTTCTTCGATCCACTTCATCATTGCAACTTCAACAATTTTGCGTGGATGATTCGGATAGCTCAATTTTCTGTTACATTTCAACAGGAGTTGCTAGACCTTATGTTCCCGTTTCGTTATGTTCAAAGATTTTCAATTTAGTTCATCGTTTATCTCACCCTGGCGCAAAAGCAACTTGTCACCTAAACAAAGAAAAATTCGTTTGGCGTCACATGAAAAAAGACGTCATTAATCGCATTAAAACTTGTTTACCTTGTCAACTTGCTAAAGTTAATAAGCATACTAGACGCAGACCAACAATCATTCCTATTCCAGATGAAAGATTTTATCATATTCACTTAGATCTGGTTGGTCCTCTTCCTCCGTCAGATGGTTTTCACTATATTCTTACTATGATTGACAGATATTCTCGTTGGCCTGAGGCAATTCCGGTAAAAGAAGTAACAGCAGATACCGTTGCTACTGCTTTCTATAGGAATTGGATCTGTCGTTTTGGAACACCTGGAATAGTTACCACTGATCAAGGAAATCAATTTAAAGCTGCATTTTTCAAGGCCCTGACCAATTTAACAGGCTGTAAGAAAACCAGATGAACTGCTTACCATCCACAAACAAATGGAATTCTGGAACGTTGGCATCGTTCTTTAAAAACAGCAATTATGTGTCATGGAAATAAAAATTGGGTTGACGTACTATCTACAGTTCTTCTGGGACTGCGAACCGCTCTCAAAGAAGATCTTAAAGCCTCAGCAGCGGAACTCGTGTACGGAACAACTTTAGGAATTCCTGGAGAATTCTTACATACCGATTTAGATGCCCCGTCACCACAGATTTTCGTTGAAAGATTTCGAGAACATATGCAGAAACTACGACCTACTTCGGTTTCACATCATGTTAAACCTCGTATTTTCGTTAATCAAGATTTACAAAATTGTTCTCATGTTTTTATTAGAGAGGATGCTGTAAGACGTCCGCTTGAGTCGCCTTACCGAGGTCCTTTTCAAGTGACTTCTAGATCAGATGATTCCAATTATTTCACCATCAACAAGGATGGACATCAAGTCAATATTTCGATTGATAGATTAAAACCAGCATACCTAACCTCAAATCACAATGAATCTGAGTTTATTTCTCCGGATCGATCTTCAGTCAGTCCTCAACATTCTCAACCGAGCCTTTCAACTTCATCTGAGCCTGTCTTTCGATCCTGTCTTTCTCAACCAGGAACCACAAGGACTTACGCCCCCGCAAAAAAAAGAGAGTTGGTTTCGTGACGACTTCGTCACTCGGGGGGGGGGGAGTATTGTGGTGCCCGGCCAAACGGCAATTGGGATGACATCTATTGACGAACGGGACGTCGCAGATTAGGAAGATTCCTATTATGTTCAAGATTTGTTTTTATGTTAATTATTGATTTTTAAGCGTTACTCTTTTTTCTAGATGTTCGATGTTTGTTTTTGAAAACAAAATTATGATTCATTCTACCTTTGACCTTTTATTAATAAACATATACATCATTCTGTTATAAATTAATTTATTAATTTATTTGATGTGGTACAAGGTTTGCCACACGAAAGAACGACAAAAATTGTCTCTCCAACATAATATTATCTTAATGGTATAAAACTTGAACCATTAACATTTTATTAACAGCATATTAGTTGACTTATTGGCGAAATAACTGATAACAAAACAAATATTACTAATCCTTGTTTTAAATACAACAGTACTTGAGAACAATATAAGAAAAGTTTTAAAATAAATATTCCATATTACCATAATGATTTCTCAATTAATTATATAGTTATTTCTTATAAACATATTTCAACTTATTATGTATGGCGTCAAGGGATACTGTAACCCTTAGGTTTCACGGAGTCGTAAATTCCGCTACACTTTTCGCGACAATAACTCGGTGACGCGGTTTATTCCTACTTAAAGGAATGAAAACCTGATTGTATTTTGAATATATAATTGTTTATTGAATTGATGATTTACAAATGTTGTTGCCGATGGATGATTTCGCGTGATCGGTTAAAATGTGTAGTAAGACGAGTGCTCCGCAATCTCGATGGTCAGCTTGTTGGGTCGAATAGATTTGTAGGAGTTTGTTTGAAAATGAATCAAGAATACCTTCTTATGAATACCTTTTCAGGACTAATTTTCAAGACTTGTTTTTCGAGACCAGTTTTTCGAGACTTGTTTTTCGAGACTAGTTGAGAATGCGCGAAACTCTATATTTATATCATTTGGAAAACTAAGGTGGAAGATGATTGGCGGAAAGAATTTGGAAAGGGAAATTTTCTGGATTTCCGTGATTGGCTGGTCAGAAACTGGAACCAGCCCCCCACGACTGAAGGAGTGGGAAGGTGCGAAGGTGTGCAACCAGAGGGGATGCTCACAAAGTCCGTGGAGAAGGGGATGCGAGGGCCCGATGTTGGGCAGGTAAGCTGTAATTGAGGTGCACGATGCCTCATTGTCCAGAAAGGCAAGGAAATTACTTTACAGCTGTATTTCGACGGACTCGGAACAAGACCTTAATGAGGTGCTTACAGTTCGTGTCGTCGACAGCGTGTATTGTTCTTATTTTTGAAAGGAAGGAATATTGGAGCGTATAGAAATAAGTTAATCCAATTTTCAAGGATGGGGTAATCCTATTAGTTTTCCAAATGCAAATGCTGCTAATGGGCAGAAAAAGAAAAAACTGTCCTAAGGACGGAAAATTATGAAACAATATTTTATTTATAAAGGAAAATCTATGAATGTTAATAAAAACCAAAAGTGTGAATTAAGAGTTTGTATAAATAAAGTTTGAAAAGGTTGTATGAATAAATTTACTAAAACTATTAAATATAAAAATTGACCTATATCTTACTCAATATGTTATAGTTGTTATGATAAGTTGCCAAAATATCTAACTTAAACAAATAGCAAAAATAAATGAAAAAGGACGATTTACCTAATGGAAAATAAGATTAGTGAATATAAAATAGGATTAAATAATCAGATTGATAGTTTACAAAAAGATAATTTAGTTTGTGGACATAAAGAGGTAATTGTGATTTAGAAATTATCAAAACAATTATCAGAGGTTAATTTGGTTAATGCAATATGACTTAATTACTGGAATTGACCCTGCTGGTATTGGTAGCAAAGGAATTATTATATATTCATATGAAACTAATAATATCATGTTAATGAAGCATTTAAAACTAAAACGGTTTTGGAAAGTAAACATTTATATAAAGAATATTTTTGCTTAATTAGAAAACAATTTAATAATAAGAAAATACTAGTTATTGTAGAAAATTTCTTTTTAAATTCAAAACAACTATTAACTAATCCATTAGCAACACCGAAAATTTTTGGTGCATTAATGGTATTGGTGCAAGATATTATGATTTAGGATTACCAAGAAAATGAACCAAAAATTAAAACTAAAATAACAAATTATAAAGGAAATATCATTTTTACAAAACATGAACAAGATGCTTATGAACATATTCAATATTATTTAAGGAATTTTAAAAATGCAAGATAAAGCAAATTACGTTAAATTAACTGTAAAACTTAGTAACAGTATTGAAGCAAAATATTACGAAAAGGGGAATAAAGAATTATATTATATTGTTCGTGGTCAATGAAATGGTTTAAACTATGTTACTCTAATTTTGAATAAACCAAAAATTTATAAACAATGTATTTTATTAAACAAAAATGATGAAATTATAGTAACTGGTGAAATCTCTAATAATTGAAATATGACTAAAAATCGTGCATTTTGTTCAATTAATGTTAAATGATTTAAAAAATGAAAAAGAGTAAGAAAATGATATTATGAAAAATTTTATTAATAGCACCAATTTTAATAACAAGCATCACACTGATAATATTTTTAATATTGTTATTAAAGATTTAAAAAAAACATTATAAAGTATTAACAAAATTAAACGATATTGCCAAAGAAATTGAAAAAAAGGAAAAATAAATAATGAAATGTTTTCTTTGTATACGTGGAGAAATATATTCTCCAAACATATTGCATAAAATAAAAAAAAACAATTATAAAAGATAAAGATATTGAAAGCGAAAATTTTAAAAAAAGATATTCATATCTTTTAAAAAAATTAGGTGATATTCAAAGCGAAATAATTTTAATAAATCTCTTTATAAAGCAAGAAAGAAATTATAAAAAGGAAAGTAAATAATGAATAAAGAAAAATTAATGACAGAAGTTTCTTATGAGAAATCACAAATTATATATTGTTATATTAAATTAAATCAAATATCTAGTCGTTTAGATGAATTAATGATGAAAATAGAGGATGGAGAATTTGATAATGATTAAATTAACAGATTTATTTGGTCAAGATAAAATAGAAATATTTTCACCAAATCCAAACGATTTAACTGATAGTAATGAAATAAAAGCACTTATTTTATGGAAATATCCTAATGTCATTGCTGAATATTTAATTGTTTCTCAACTTGATGCAAATACTGCAATTTTAGTTGGAGATAACTTTATTTATCAAGGTTGAATAGAAGTATTTATTAAACAAAAAGAAAAAGGAGTAGATAAAAATGCCAAATGACACCACTGTACAATCAAGTAACTACACTTTATTAAAATTAATAAGAATTGGAATAAGTCCATTATCCGCAATGATTGGTACAAGTGCTCATTATGGTCAATTAATAGGAAATCCAATATTAGGAAGTATTAATGCTTTATTATTATCTAAAAAATTAGGAATTGATATTTGAAGTTTAAATCAAATGCCAAGTTCAAAAACTAAATTACTTAATAGATCTAAAAAATATTACTAGGATTAGGAACAACTGGATTAGCCAATTATAGTAAATTTACTGAAACAATAAATCCTGTTACTCCAACCACAACAACCACAGAAACTCCGCCATGACCAGCAGTAACATTATTGTTAGTTACTAATAATGTTAATGAGCAATCTTTAATGCATTGAGATACCTACATTTCATTAAATAGTTATTGTTTGAAGAACTCGCGTTTTCGTTGGCTTTCCACGATCGCGAAATTCCCGTGTTATTTTCGAGTATACGTGAAAGGGTAATGTCGAGGTTAAACGAGTCCGCCACGTGCCAAATAACAAAGATAATTATAGCTACTTTGACCATAGTTTTTTACAACCGGTTACATGGAGACAAACAGCTAACGGAAAACACTGTTTCCCCTTAAAGTCGAGAAAGATCGGTGGAACCGCGTCGGACGCGAGAGCATAGAGAGGGAGAAAGATGGCTCAGTTGAAAAGAGACACCATGGTCTAATAGACAGCGCAGCCAGCCGGCTGAAAAATAATTATCGCACTCGCGCAATTACGGCAGGCAGTGTGTGCTAGAAGTTAGTCAGAATTCCTCGAGAGAGTCGGTCACAGCCAGAGCCCTTGTTTCTGTGCTGCCGAACTCAGCTTTTGGAAAGTTCTTCGTGGTTGCTACTAGAGAATATCTCACCAGCTCCCGAAGCCCAAATAGCTGATAGATTTTGAGAGCAAAGGTTAATTCTTCGCTCTCGAAACCTCTCTGCAGACTGATAATAAGAATATCAAAGATGTGCGCTGAGAAAGAGACGATCGTGGCGAAACGGCTTTCCGTCGCACGATCGTCGCCTCATAGGCACGCGACAAACAAACCACTAAAACCTAATTCGAGCGAATAGCAATAGGATCGGTGGGCTTACCCCGATTCTTTTGTCGATTGTTCCTCGATTTAGAAGCAATCGGAGACCAGCCCCCGTGGCAGGTACCAAGGTTGTCGGTGGACTCGCCGGTAAACGTCCGATACGTTTTTACGTACAGTGGCGGTGATCCTGCCTACTCCTGGTTTAGATCCATCGATCGCTTTAGGCGCGTATGGCAGTGAGTGACAGGTCATAATCTTCTATCTCTCGGGCAGCGGTACCCTGTGTCGAATATCGACGGTAATAGCGCACCTAAATGGTTATTGCAATTCCAGTACCTTTTCACGACGTCAAAGGGAACGTCGTGTGAGAGACGAAGCGGTGAAACTCCGAGTTTCAACCTTCTCCCGGGACTAGTATTCTAGTGATCGCTGGTTCTCTTCCACACGGCACCTCACTTTTGGAGCCTTACAACCTCCATTAGCGAGAAGCCGGTTCGAGGCAATCGATTGTTGCATCCGATACAGGATATAAAATTAAATCTGTACGTGTGCACACGACGGTTCCTTGCGTTGCGCAGGAAACGTCGCATAATACAGTCCACTCCCCTCTACTGTGTCTTAAAGCATGAATAAGTGCCCTCACTACCTGTCGCGCATATCGTGATCAGGGAAGAAGAAGAAAGACGCACGGATAAAGCAATAACCTGATAATAACGTAAGGAATTCGGTGTTTACACCGATTCTTTCTGTTACAGGCCCACGAGCGCTGCGATTTTAAAGCGATATTTCTTCCTTTTCAATAAACGGCCGTCCAGAAACCGACGGCCAAAATAAAACAAGAGTTCGTTCATTGAACCTCAGTTCCTTTCCCTCAAATCTGAGCCCTGTTTAGTAGAATCGAAAATAAAGTGCGATCTATTTAAACAGTTATGGAATTGCTAATTTAGTGGCAGGAATTAGAGAATTAATAACAAATAAATTTGAAACAATTAGAAAAGTAGCAGATATGGGAACTGGTGATTGTTTGATTTCAACTGGTGTTGCTATGGGTATTAATAATGATTTTATTAATGTTTATGCCGTTCCAACTATTATCGCTGGAACAAGTGAAATTATTCATAACTTATTACCTACGGAAACTAATAGAGAAAATACAGAAATGCATGAAGCTGGATTTACTAATGAACGTGCTAATTCAATTAATAATACCGAACAAGATTATGAAAGACAAAGACAAACTTGTTGAACGCCGCGGTACGATGTTCGCGAGCACTCTAGCTTAGTTTTAAATTAATAACCCTAAGCCTGATTGAAATCGATTGTTGTTCGATTCGACTCGATACGATGATACGATTGTGATTTGCTTAACACTTTTAGTTGCGGTGGGTTTCAAAGATGAGTAGGTGTTGCTTGCTATTGCTCGAAGATGACTGACTGTCGCGACCGGTGATGCCGATCGCGAAGTCTCTGAGTTTTTCAATTGCTCGCTGATTGGTTCGTTCGCATTTTTGAGGGTTACCAATCAGCGAGCCTGAACAGAGCCTCGACACACCTCTGTGCGCCCTTAGCGCGCTCGCTTAGAGAGGGGTGTCGCGGTGCTTGTGGGGGTGACGACATTTGATAACGTGGTGGAAATTTCTCCAAGTGGTTGACCGTTCGGTATCTTTACCGTTACACAGCTGTCGAACTACCCTTCGGAATTTCCCGGTTTATGGTACGGCTACGGTTATTGAGAGGCGAAAGAAGCGACCCTCTAGTACCCATCGGGCCTGAGTTGTAAATCGTTTTCTCTCGCCAGGAAATATTATGACTCTACAGACATGCGAATAGTAACTAAGAATCCTTAATCTCAAAAATAACCATCTATGCACGTCCGCGCCATAAACCGTGTTGGCGATGGTCGTCAACAAAACTTATGGTTCAAATAATAGTATTGATAGTTTAACTAGTGATGTTTTATTTGAGCAACCAGTCTATAGACCAACTACATGTGATATTTTATAAAGGAGGTGAAAAATAATGAATAAAGAAAAATTACTTGAACATTACAATGATAAATTAAAAGAATATGAAGACAAATTGAATGAAAATCGTTTGAATGAACGTTTAATTGCAAATCTTTTAATGGATGCAAAGTTGTATGATTGAAAGAATTAATAAAGGTGAATTTGATGAAGAATCAAAAATTAAAAAATCAATAATTGAAAGGGAAATATTGAAATGAAAGAATTTATACATGAATTAATAATTATCGGAACAAGTGTAGGAACATTAATTTGTAGATAATTAGTTGTATGATTAAATCAATTTATTACAACCCCATAACATGTTAGAGCAAATAATAAAGTTATAAAACATAAAAAAAAATTAGCAAAATTAACGAAAAAATTGAAAAAGAAAATAAATAATAAAGGTGTGATGTAAATGTTAGAAAACCAAACTAATGTACGACAAACTACTGAACCTTTAACTGAAAATAATGCTTCACAAGAAATAGAAAATAAAGTTTATGAAGTAGAAAGTAAATTAAATAAACTTAATCAAGAAATTAGAGAAAAAGAAATGATTAATATATTTAAAAAATATCAAATAAAAAGTGAATTTTATGATTATTTAAAATTTAAAATAAATAATATAGAAAATTCAAAAATAGAAGATGCTATTAAAAAAATGATTAAAGAACAACTGTCATTTAAAGAACCAATTAATACAGGTGGCAAACAAGAAGCAATATTAACCAATCAACCAACTTCAATAAAGAGCACTTTATTGGACTATAAAAAGAAAAATAATTTATAACAAAAAGGAAAATTAAAATGCCAAATCCTGTACCATTTAAACAAAACTTAGATAATACCGAAACATTAGTAGAAGTACCTGAATTTATAGAATTTTATAAACAATCAAATAGTCCCTGAGCACGTTTCTTTCCCATTGAAGTGGTTAAATCTACTAAAATTGAGTTTATAGTGAAAAAATCAAAAGACCCATCAGTTAAAGTATTCCAATGAAATGATAAAAGTTAAGGAGTAGATGCTGGATATGCTGATACTGACAAAATGGCCAAAGAAATTAAACAAGATGCACTGGCCGGAGAAAAAATTGCTGTTGTTGATTTAAATGCTGAAAACGGACAAAATTTATTAGATAGTATGCAATATGAAGTTGCTAATGATTTAGCAGATTATTTAGCAAATAAAGATACAAATGTCATTGCAAAATATGCAACTCGATTAGATATTACTAACACAACACCAGTTGGATATTTAAAATCAATGTTATCTGAATGAAATACTTTATTTGAATTAAGAAACAGTAATAACTGCCAATTTTTTATAACCATGGGATTATATGATAGTTTAGTCTATTTAGCGGATAATAAAGGAGTAATCACAGATAATCAAGTTGCTCAACAACTAAGATTAAATGGAGCTAATTTATATATTAAAGGCGTATTATGTCAAATTGTCATGGATGATTATATGACATTTACTGATAGTGATAGTAAGAATAAAATTATGTCTTATGTTTTAGCAACTCCAAGAGCAATGAAAGATATACGGTACAACAAACATTAATATCTGTTCATGATATTAACGAAGGTAAATTCGGGAAAAGGTATTTAGTTAATGTAGAGGTAACCGGAGAAGCAATACCTTATATTTCAAATAACGAAACATCACGTTGAATGTTATGCGGAGTTATTAATCAAACTGATTTAATTAGTAAAGTTACAACTTTAACAATTGATGTTGCCGCTAATACAAATATAAAAATCAATTATTAGATACAGCAATCAAAACAACAACTGAACTTACTAGTTTCAATCCTAATTTAGTAAATCCTAAAATTAAATATTTTAGCGATGCACAAGGTAAAGCCGATGTAAATAAACAAAACCAAAAAGCAGGAGATTTATATGTAATTATTACTGCAGATATTAATGATGCCAATTACCAATGTTCAACAAATCCTATAAAAATAACGCTTAAATAATAAGGAAATTAATAATGCCTATTGGTACAGCAAATACAGCAACACTTTTAAACATAAATAAACCAATACATACTAGAATAAGTAAACAACAAGAAAATAAAAGTTTTTGATGAGAAATTTTAAAAAATGATTGGTGTACAAGTAATTGCAGTAGCACTTGCTCCTTTTACTGGCGGATTAAGTGAAAGTGTAGCACATGGATTAGGCGCAACTGATTTAATTGCTAGTATTAGTGCTACTGGTGTTGAATTTGCAACTGATTTTACTATTAATCAAGTTTATGATTATTTAAAAGGAAATGTAACATCATTAAATACTTTCCTTAATTTATTACCAGCATTTGCAGGACTTGATAGAATTACTCGTGGTTATCGCACTGATAAATTGATTAAATTAGCACAAAAAACTAAAACATTAGAACAAATTGGTATTAAAGAAGTAAAAAATTTACAAGAAATTATTAATCAAATAACTGGAAAACGATATTTAAAAGATAAAGTGGGCAATAAACGTTATTTATTTAACTATAGTTTTGCTGCTAATCGTGACACCATAATTCAAAATTTATGATATGTTGCAGAAAGAAAATTTAAAAATAATTTTCAAAAATTAGAAGAGCAAGAGTTAAAAAATTATTTATTATTACAAAATACATTAATAAGATTAAGCCTGCAATTAACTCCAAAATTTAAAATCAAAGATATTGAAAAAGTAAACAATTTTTAAAAAAGATATAATACTGATTTAAAAAAATTATTATCTATGAATGTTTGAAGAAGTCGCGTTTTCGTTGGCTTTCCACGATCGCGAAATTCGTGAGCTATTTGGCGTATACGTGAAACGGTGAAACTCGAATTTAAACGAGTCCTTCACGTGTCAAATAGCAACCGAAAAATTAACGATTTTCGACTATAGTTATTCTATCTGTTTGTGTTGAGACAAACAGTAAACGCGTAACGACGGTTTCCCCTTAAATTCGAAAAAGATCGGTGAAACCGCGTAGGACGCGAGAGCATAGAGAGAGGGAAAGGTGTTTCCGTCAAAAGGAGACACAATAATAAAATAGATCAGCGCCGCCAGCCGGCTGAATAAGAATTATCGCATTCGCGTAATCACAGCCGGCGGTGAGCCTGAACAGTTAACCAGAGTATCTCGAGAGAGTCGGTCACAGCCAGAGCCCTTGCTTCTGTGCTGCCGAAGTCAGCCTTTGGAAAATTCTTCGTGGTTGCTAATAGAGAATATCTCACCAGCACCAGAAGCCCAATTAGCTGAGAGATTTCGAGAGTAAAGCTTCATTCTAAGCTCTCGAAACCTCTCTTAAAGCGGTTATAGGAAATTCAAAAGACGTGCGCTGAGAAAAAGACGATACGTGTCGAAACGGCGTTCCGTCGCACTATCGTCTTCTCATAGGCACGCTAGCAATTTTACTATTCCTAAATCGAGTGAATAGCAATCGGATCGGTGGGCTTACCCCGATTCTTTTGTCGATTGTTCCTCGATTTAGAAGCAATCGGAGACCAGCCCCCGTGGCAGGTAGCAAGGTTGTCGGTGTACTCGCCGTTAAAACGTCCGATACGTTTTCACGTGCAGTGGCGGTGATCCTGCATACCTCTGTTTTAAGTCCAACGATCGCCTAAGGCGCGTGTGGCAGACAGTGAGTGCCAGGTCACACTCTTCTATCTCTCGGGCAGCGGTACCGTGTGTCGAATATCGACGGTAATAGCGCACCCAAAAGGTTACTGCAATTCCAGTACCTTTTCACGACGTCCTAGAGCACGTCGTGTGAGAGACGAAGCGGTGAGACTCCGAGTTTCAACCACCTCCCGGGACTAGTATTCTAGTAACCGTTGGTTCTCCTCCACACGGCACCTCCCTTTTGGTGCCTTACAACCTCCATTAGAGAGAGGCCGGTTCGAGGCAATCGACTGTTGCATTCGATACAGGATCAAATTAAATCTGTACGTTTGCGCACGACGGTTCCTTGCGTTACGCGGGAAACGTCGTATTATACAGTCCACTCCCCTCTACTGCGTCTCGTAGCACGAGTAAGTGCCCTCCCCACCTATCACGCATCTCGTGATTAGGAGAAAGAGAGGAAAGACGCACAGATAGAGCAATAACCTAGTAATAACACAAGATATCGGTGTTTCCACCGATTCTCTCTGTTACAGGTACACGAACACGCCCGTATTAACGTGTAGTTCAGAAGGAAACAATAAACGGCTGTTGAGGAATCAACGGCCAAAATTAAAAACAAAAGAGTTCGTTTATTGAACCTTACAATTTCCTTTCCCTCGTACTCCGAGCCAAGTTTAGTCGTATCAAATAAAATAAATAGCGATACGATTAAACAATGAACCAACATGATTGATTAAATTTAATTCATACAATACATTCAGATATTAGATATGGAAAAACTTTAATTTCAGACTTACAAGAAATTCGTGCTAATTCTATTAAATTTAATTTTAAAAACAGTATTATTCATCAACTTGTTTCAAAAACCAATCAAATTTTTAAATATTTTGATATTAGATTAATATTAAAAAAATTAAAATTAAAAAAATCGTTTAAATAAATTTTGAAAAGATACACCATATTTTGAGAAATTACGAGAAAGTATATACAAATTACAAGAAAAATTTGAACAATTAGAAGAAAAAGCAATTGAAAAAATTAATAAATTAAAAGAAAAAGCAACTGATTTATTTACTATTACAGAAAAAAGAGCAATTAAACGTGCACAATTAATTCCATTAAATTCACCAGTATTTATGTGTTGTAAAGTTCAACCATTATCATTAGATAAATGCGCTATCACTGTTTATCATCGTAATCCTAGATATAATCCAATTGTAGTTGTAGATAATATGGTTAGAGCAGAAACTTTTGTCACTCAAATCCATCCATTTAACCGATATAGATGATATTGTGGTTGATATATTGGTTATGGAGTAAATCACAATAAATGATTAAAATCAATAGCATTTCCACCACCAGTTGTTCAACAAGTAATTAGAGGTAGTTTTAAAGTATATAGAGAAATATATAGAACAATTAGAACTTATCATAAAGTAGTAAATGTAATTAATAATCCTATTGAAGATATTAATAAATCATTTAAATGTGCTGGTTTAAAATTTAGTGTTAATACTTTATTTGGTACAGGATTATTACATCATTTAGAAAAATTTGCATATAGTCAAGTTGTAGAAAAAGGTAAAAGAAATTACAAAAAGCAATTATTCGTTTAGCACATAGAAAAACAAAAACACGTACTAAACATTATAAAAAAGCATTTTCAAGGAATGATAAAATATAATTAATAAACTTTGAACTGGTGTCAGTCTACAAAATTATAATAACTGATATTTATTAACTGGAAAAATTACAGAAACTCGATAACAATACATAAGAACATGACCAAATGTTAATGATTGATTTAAAACTTTTGCTATTCTTGCTCAAAATGATATTAATGCGTATCTTAATTTTATTTTGTCAAAATTTCCTTTTGATAGCATAAAAGATGAATTAATTAAAGAAACATTAAGGGATATGGTTTATTTGATGGCTGAACATTGAGTATTTAATCGTACACCAATTGAATTTAATGTTGATGCTACTATTCAATTTAATAATGGTTGTCAATTTAGTGCAAATGGTATTCCTACTATTAATGTTTGAGATTTAGCACCTAGTAGAATGAAAATATTATCAAGATTAACAGAGTTAAAACAAATATTTTTGAATTATAACATTGATGAAATAGATGTTGAAAAAATTAACTTAAATGCATTTTATACTAGAAATCAAGTTGATGAATTAACTAAACAACAAAAAGAATTTACATTATCAAAACAAATTAAATTATATGATATTGTTGTTAACGATAATGAACATGAAGGTTTTTCGTGGTGCTGTAACTAAGTTTGTAAATAAAGGTTGGTAAATAGAGCAGTGTGTTAGAGAACTCCACTGCTCGTTAACACTCTCACGACGGGTGCTTTCAGCGCCATCTATTTCACGCATCAGTTTTGTCCCTCGTGTACTAATATCCCTAGCATAAAAAGAGGAAGAGGGGGAAGCCACGTGGTGTCGTTTCTGCTATGATAGTGCCGGCTCAAGAGAAGTCGAAATGGGTTCCAACGATGCTTGCGCCCGGGATTTGAAATATTCTCGAACAAGTGTATGTCCTTAGTTAGCTGTACGCAGAAGGTATTTGTAGGTGGGATACGAAGGGAAATGAATACCAGATGGGTGTGATGTGGATAAAGAATATACACTGAATAAATGGGGCTATGAATACCATACATAAAAGTTTTAAAAATATATATACAAAAGAAATAATAATGAAGGTATATAATAAAATGCGACTGATCGCATCGCATATACGCGTTCATAGACAACTGTGCGGTTTGTTTACTTGAACATTCTTTGTTGTTTGTGTAATTTATAATATTATTTTTTCAATAATGTATTCTTTATTGACATCGTATTCGTTTACTGTTTGTTTCACTTCCTATTGATACATGCGCTATTGAGTACTGATTTATTTTACTTATATAATTTAAATACATTCTGTGAATAGCTAGTTGGAAATGTGTATTTTTTCAGAATGTTTTGAATCTTGGGGTGCGGGCATCGTTGGAGCCCCTTCCGATTTCTCATGATACGAACCTAGCAGTATCTCTATCCTTTACTCAGCCACAGTCTATCTCTTTCTATCGACTCTGACCAATCATGGCTCGCGGCAATACTTTTCGTGCTACAATACCCTCCATGGCATCAATAGATGCCATCCCGTCGTGAGCGGGTTAACGTAGGTTCGGATATTAAGGGAGAGGGATTAAATAATCGTGAGAGAGGTGTTATTTGTTGGCCGACGGTATCTCATCGACCTTTTATTCATAAAAATATAAAATACAAAAAAAATTCAAATATATTTCTTTGAGAAAGAACAAAAATGAAAAAGAAGGAACTCTCCTCTATTGCGGGGTCTTGGCCACCGGTTTCGGGATCGTTTCGGCAGCCTGAATCAAAAGAATGACGGTGCAGTTATAAAAAAAATACGTAACCGTAAGCGTTCTAATGTGAGTTCTGTTCGCACACGCCGTGCAACTCAGATCGTGCTGGGCGGGGATCAGAATCTCTCTGCAGATGCAGGTAGAGGCGTGGACTGTATTATCGACGTTCTTCAAACGAGAACGGAGCCGATCGGAGAGTAATTTACCCCTGGCTGCTAATGCTTAAATAGTCGGTTGTCTCGAACGGGTCACCGCTAGTGGAGGTCGTAAATCTGTAAAAGGTTGACTCCGTGAGCGGGGAGAATCACGGCTACTAGGAATAACTAGTCTCGGAGGGCCGATGACGGCGGCCTATCTCAACTGTCCGTCCTTCACACGGCGCGAAATGCGAGGTAAAGACAATCAGAAGTGTGGCATGAAGCACTAAACGTGTTCGAATACACCTTGTATCTGCCCGATCTCTTAGGCACTACCAAAACGTGGAGGCCGAAGAACTTTGCGCGGGCGTGTAACTCAACGTTCTTGAAACGAGACGTGGTCACAGCACACTTCCAACGGAGTACATTTTCTATTAAAGAAACTGTCTCGCGTTGGCGTGGAGTGAGGAGTGCACAGTCAATCGGTAACCCATAGAGAGTGATCTCCGGTGCTCCGATGTCGAATAGCAACTCGACTAGAACTCGAAGCGAATTACAGAGTCCGCTGAGTTTAATTGCAGTTATCGTACAGACGACTACCACAAAATGTGTATTGCTGTCGGCGATTTCGTACGGTAACTTCGTACTGTGATCAAGCCGATGGAAGAGCAGATCACAAGGAAAGGTGAGGATTCGGAATTCGACACTTCGGGAGCTCAAACGTTGCCACTCTATACTCACCGAAGGGGAGCAGTCGCATTCGACGATACGCGCACAGCGAGCTACTCTGTGCGACTACAAGAGAGAGAGTTCGCTCAGCTGTCCGCGGCGCTTAAATAGCGCTGATCTACTATCCTTATTTGTCTAACTCTTCTTCCCCCTCTCTAATGCTCTCGCGTCCATCGCGTTCTCGAACAGACATTTCAAATCGGAGGAAGCTCGACCGACTTCGCGTGTACACGGCTGATGACTCACGACAAGACCGAAAACAATCAAAGTCACCGTCGCGGTCATCATTCGACCTGTGGACGAGCCAAAATTGTTTAGGCACGTACACCAGCCGAACACATGTTTCGCGACCGATAAATAATTTCGGGAAATGCAACGTCTTTTAACAAAGGATATATAGCAACAGAATATGATAAAGATACTGAAACTATGATTTTAAATTGACCTAATGATATTGGAACATTACCACCAGAAGCAATACAAAATAATCCACAAATTGGTGATTTTACTCATGCCCCAACTGCTGATTCTTCTGCTAAACAACAAAAACGATTTGCTGCAAAAGAAAATAATATAACTAAATTAACTAATGAAGGTATTGATGATATTAAAAGTAATTGATTTAATATTGAAACTAGTCCTTTATGAAAAAAAATGTCTCCTTTTATTCCAGATAGTGAATTTGGTAAAACATATTTAGCAATATGAGGTTATATTTATCAACCTCCTAGTACTCCTACTGATAATTATATATTTAGTGATAAAAAAACTATATTTAATTTAGGTGGCGAAATTCAAATAACAACCCAAAAAACTATTAAGTTGGATGAAATCATTGTAAATGACAATGTTAAAATACAATTATTATTTACAAAGGAATGACATGATATTACTGTGACTTCTAATGACATTAATTACCAAAGTATTTCTCCTACTTTATATCAATATATAGGAAAAGGCACACCAACTGAATTTGTATAAATAGAAAGTACTGATCATGAATATTATACAAAACAAGAAACTATTGACTTACTAGATAAAAAACAAAATATAAATGATGACGTCTTACAAACGGTTGCTAAACAAGCTATTCCTGCAATTAATGAAATAAATAATAAAATTCCTAATTTATCTGATTATTATAAAAAAGAAGTAGTAGATAAAAAATTAGAAGATACAAAATCATTATTTCCAATTGCATTTCAATCATATGTTATTGCTTATGACGTTCCCAATTTAAAAACTGAAAATAAAACTGTTGCTGGTGCTATTAATGAAATATTTAAGAAACAACCACAACCAAGTCCAATTCCACCAAGTAGTTCAAATTGAAAAGAAGTAGGAACAGAAGTTATTAAAAATCATATTATGTATAATTTTATAACTAATAAAAGTTATAGAATTTATTATAATCATGAATGACAAGTTGCTAACACTGTAGAGGATACTTTGGGATGGTTCGGCAAAGGATTTGGAAGATATGGATCTGGGAAAACATGATACGTTTATTGAACATAGTGTTTAGGTTTACAATTTTGAACAATGGTATCAGCACCGACAAAGCTAGCGACGATGTATCGTTTTGCAATTAAGAAACTAAGCATCTCCTCCGTAGGGCGTCCGGTTTATCCCAACCGTACTCTCCCTCGGGAGGGCCTATAGCTACACGGTATCCCTCATTTCCCCATGCACGATCGGCGGCCGGCTTTCTCAGCCGTCCTCTCCGACGTGAATGAGGGAAACCCGATGATACCGCTCTCCGGTGGCCAGGGGGTTGACCTGTTCTTTCCTCTGTGGGCGGCCGGCTTTCTCAGCCGTCCTCTCCCGGTTCAGAGGCATCCAGGTGCTACCCCTGTTCTCTCCTAAGCTGCTGGGCGTCCGATAACATTGCTTCGTACTCTTCCGGCCAGTGGGCGGCCGATGGTCATACCTCGTCCTCTCCCACAGGTGCAGCGAACGTAAGAGCGAACTGCTCCAAAACCGCGATACTTATACCAATCCGTTGCTAGCCTTGTCAATAACGCCGTTGCTACGCCGAGCCCGAAAACGCTCCGACACAAGCTCGCGGTTCTCGAACGTTCTCGACGCTTCTCGGCGTTTCCTCCGTGTTTCCACGGGTCATTGCTCCCCGCGCGCTTCAGCTGATTTTCATCGAACGACGATCGAGGCGGCCTGTCGCCTCCTCCTTTTATTGTCGCGTTATAACACTAATTTTTCTTGAATATGTAAAGAATTTATTTATGGACAATTAACTACTGAAACACAAACATTAGATTGAGATAAAGTTAATGATAGAATAATGGTTTCTTTGCAAATGTCAAAAGATACAATTTTTGTAATTAGTGACCGTACACAATATGGACAACTTCTAAAATTAGATGAATTACAGGAATAATATTATGATTTTTAAAATTATTAAAACTATTTTATGTTTAATTGGAGTTCTATTATCTTCTGCAACAGCAGGTTTAATTATATTTATTATTGTAAAAATTGTATTAAAAATTAATCAAATATTTTAAAAAGGTGGTGAATATTATGTTGAGTCGTTTTTTAAGAAAAGATAAAAGTATTAATAATAAAGGAAAATCTGAATTAACTCTTTTAGAAGATAAAAGTACACATTCTTCTATTTTAAATTATTTTGGTTTCAATGATTTTAACCATGAAACTTATTTTACTGATTTTGTACCAGAAAATAATGCTAATTTATGTAATGCTCCATTAGATATTATTAATGAAAATATTACACAATATTTAATGAAACAAGAATTTTATAGAAAAAATTAAAATTCTATTTTTAAGTTAAGTAAATTACGAATCAGTGGTTATTTAATTTATATTGCTAATGATGATTTGTATTTCAAAGTGGTTGATATACAACAAAGAGTTTATGATGTTACCGGTAAATTAATTCAATGTACTATTTTTTATGATAATTATCAAAAAATACACAAACAGTAAGATTATTTGAAATTTATAAAATAAATAATGAAGAAGTAACAATTAATCGTGCAATTTATAGAATTATTGATAATAAGAAACAATTTCCATTCGATTTTATAACACACATTATTAATCCAAATTTAGAACAAGAACAAACATTAAAGATTAACTATATACCAATAGCAATTATGCGAAATAAAGCAAATGAATTAGCAGATTGCGATAAAGTAATGGATAAAATTAAAGCATTGGATGTTATATTTGAACAAATTGTTTTAGATACAATTTTAAATTCGCCAAAATTTATTTTTAATTCAACTTATGGTAATGTAAAATATTTACTAGAAAATGCTGTTAGAACATTAGTAACTAAAAATTATATATTTAAAACTGTTGGTGATAATAATGAACAAAGCGAAAATATAAATATGACTAGTAGTAATTTTAAAGGTAAAAATTTAACTGAAATATACGATTGATTGATTAATGAAATATCTAAACGTTTGTGGTATTCATATTCCAAGTCAACAATCGGTTCCTGAAAGTACAGCATTAAGTATTTCAACCATTAATTATATTGAACAAAAATTGTGACAATTTAATATTGATATTCTGAAATTTATTCAATTATTAGTAAGTTTAGATAAAGATTTATTAAATAGTAAAACATTTAATATTAATAATAAACGAGAAATTAATAATTTAACAGTTAAATTAAAATTATTTAATCCCGAAAATAATCAATTAATAGGAGAGAACAATGGACAATCAAGACAACAAACAACAGACCAAGTTTCCACAGAAACAAACTAAACTTAATGAATCAGAGTTAGAAAATGATTATTTAATTAATAATATTCCATATGATTTTACTAATACGTTGCGTGCGAGTAATGACCCCGATATTAATAGAGCATGGAATGGCAACCTTTTCTTGGACTATTTTTTAATAGACATTTTTTCTTGATAGTTTACTGGAGTTAAGTAATTTAAAGTGCTGTGAATTATCATCTTGTTATATCAATTGATATCATCAAATAATTCTAATTTTAATTGCAGTAATGAATTTAATTTCTTATCATTAATAAATTCAGTTATAAAAGTTTTAAAAGTTGCTTCAGTAACAGCAGTGTCATAGGGACAGCCTTTTTTGCTTAAAGAACGGGTAATATTGAATGCTATTAAAAGTTTATTAATAATTTTATTATTAAATTCGTTACCTCGATCAGTATGAAATATTTGCATATCTTTTAAGCAACGATTTGATTGCATAAATGGTTGATATACCAATGATGCATCTTTTTTAGTACCTACACTGTGAGCAATGATTTCACGGTTCTACAGGTCTATTAGTAAGCAAATATAGTTTCATTTACCACCAACTTGAATATAAGTTAAATCGCTAACAATAACTTCATTTTTAACTCTATTATTGATTTGTCTATTAACAATATTGATGATTTGATCATCATTTACGTTATTATTTTTATGATTTTTAAATTTTAATTTAGTGTATTTTGATATTAAATTATGTTTATTCATAATTTTTGCTATTTTTCTGCGTGATAAATAAATTTCTTCTTTTTCAAGTATAACTTTTAATCTTCTTCTTCCATAACCACATTTGTTCTCTTTAAAAGTAATGTTACGGCGTAAAACCCTAAAGCAAGTGCGAGAAGTAAAAATATGCGAGCGTACAACCCCCTCATAAAAGCTACAAATTCAAACTTGGAAAGTCACAAACTGCGTCCCTCTAAATTAGCTTATTTTTGCAATCATCATTGACTCCAAATTCTGCAGTTTAAACATTCGCGTCCAAATCCGTTAAATTATTTTATAATAGCACGTGCGGCAATTGTAGGGTCAACAGTTATTGCCCTAACGGAATCAGGCCCCTTGCGCCTACCTGAGGACGGTACTCCACGCGGACTTGACAAGTAAACGACAATTTCAATTATGTACCAATCACTACGCGCGTTAGAACCCCCCCCCCCCCCCCCACAAGAACCACAGAGTCAAAAAATGTTCTCGTCACGACCACCCACCAGAATCGGCAGAAGTCAAAAATCAATCGTTCGGTAAAGACGTACACTCCACACCATACACTCTGTCACTATTCGTAACTTAATAATAAATTAAGTGTTAGTTTATCGAGGCGCAATCATTTCAGCATCCACCCTTACCCTTCTCTATTCACTGGCCGTTAAGTCAGCGAGTGAAGCGGAGCATACAGTGAAAGTTCCTTTCAAAAATTAAATAGACATTTTGCTCACGCCCTAACAAGTAATAATAACAGATTGATCGAAAATATCATTTTTCTTTTTATTTTCTTCTTTATTGAGTAAGAAATAATATGTTGATTTAGAGGTTTTTAAAAAACGGCACATTGTGCAAATCTTATACTTAAATTCATTATTAGCAATAATCTCTACTTTCTGCCTATTACACTGTCCAACACGAATTTTGTTTTGTAACACCCATTGGGTGATCCTGGTAGAGTTCCTCGTCCTGAACAAGAATCCGAAAACGGAATTGCTCTATCACCCTCAGTTTTTGAAAAACACGAGCTTTTGTAAAAACGCGTGTTTTGGAGGGAAAATGCGATATTACGCGGAAACTAAAAACACTAGAACGTTCAAATTGGTTTCAAAAGATAGAGGAGAGTTGCCCGAATATATTGATATATATAATTGTAATATTACGTGATCCTGAATAGATGTAAATATCGATGAAAGTTTAAAAAACGGCCGATGTACGCATTTCCTACGTATTACTTTTGTATTTTTAGGAAAAGTTCTTTATCTAGCGCGAATTCACTATACGGTACCGCATTCTGTAGGCATTTCTGAAGAAGACACTATGTGGAGTAAGTGTTGGAGCAGTATGCAATTCGAGTAAATCGAAAAAATATGTGCCGGAGACACGTGCACGGCGTTTTGCCGCCAGGCGGCCATAGCTCGCTCTCCTCGCCAAGTCAGTGCCGTAGCTACGCGTAATCAGCATCAATGATGGGGATCAATAGACATCTACTTTTTATATGTATAATGTTTAATTTTTTTTATTATTTTTTCATAATTATTATTATTTATCTTTCATTGTTATTCATTATTATTTTTAGATACCAATACTACAATGATAAAATACTATAATTCAAAATTTAAAAATCGAATGATGGGCATTACGACTTTATCAAACGACACCCGAATGAAGATAATTTTTTAATCTGTTTATAATATGGAAAAAATAAAATGTTAAAGATAAAGAATTACCTGCAGTAAGCGAATTTAGCGCTAACGATAAGCGTTCTTACTTCCTCATCATCGTTAGATCTGAGAAAATTATATTACATTTTCATCTCGAAAAGGCTGTCTATAGTATTGAATAATGGATTCATAACAAAATCAAGCCAATGGACAAATCATGACTTGCGCTTATATATATGAAAAAATATATCCAAAGTAAAAATACATGAAGAAATATTTGCTGGACCTCAAGTTAAAGTTGATGAAAGGAACAAATTTCACGGTAAAATTCAATAATTTGAAAAAAGCAGTGTAGTTTGTTTTCAAGAAAGTTTCTTATAATTTTCTCGAAAATCATAGGGGTGAAAATTATATTTCCATCATAAATAAACTTCCATATTTTTAAATTCGCTTACTGCACTAATGAAGGACAACAAAGATACGACATACAAACGTCAAGCAGGACGAAAACACTTCTAAATTCGCTTACTGCAGGTAATTCTTTATCTTATACATTTTATTTTTTCCACATTATAAACAGATTAAAAAATTATCTTCATTCGGGTGTCGTTTGATAAAGTCGTAATGCCCATCATTCGATTTTTAAATTTTGAATTATAGTATTTTATCATTGTAGTATTGGTATCTAAAAATAATAATGAATAACAATGAAAGATAAATAATAATAATTATGAAAAAATAATAAAAAAAATTAAACATTATACATATAAAAAGTAGATGTCTATTGATCCCCATCATTGATGCTGATTACGCGTAGCTACGGCACTGACTTGGCGAGGAGAGCGAGCTATGGCCGCCTGGCGGCAAAACGCCGTGCACGTGTCTCCGGCACATATTTTTTCGATTTACTCGAATTCCATACTGCTCCAACACTTACCCCACATAGTGTCTTCTTCAGAAATGTCTACAGAATGCGGTACCGTATAGTGAATTCGCGCTAGATAAAGAACTTTTCCTAAAAATACAAAAGTAATACGTAGGAAATGCGTACATCGGCCGTTTTTTAAACTTTCATCGATATTTACATCTATTCAGGATCACGTAATATTACAATTATATATATCAATATATTCGGGCAACTCTCCTCTATCTTTTGAAACCAATTTGAACGTTCTAGTGTTTTTAGTTTCCGCGTAATATCGCATTTTCCCTCCAAAACACGCGTTTTTACAAAAGCTCGTGTTTTTCAAAAACTGAGGGTGATAGAGCAATTCCGTTTTCGGATTCTTGTTCAGGACGAGGAACTCTACCAGGATCACCCAATGGGTGTTGCAAAACAGAAAAAAAGTTTAAATTTGTTGGACAGTGTTATTAGTGCAGCTTGCTTTAAAATATCATTTTTCATTCGTAATTGTTTTAATTCTTTATTCATTTGAATAAATTGTTTTTCGAAATCAGAAAGATCTTTAGTTTTGAAACTTCTGGAATTAGTAAATTATTTAATTCACTTATAAGTAACTGATATTGTAACATTATACTCTTTAGCAAGACAAGATACTGGTTTACCACTTTGATATAAAGCTACTATTTGTTTTTTAAATTCAACTGTATATGAAGTAATATTGGCCATAATTATATTTCCTTTCTTTTAGTAAAAGTTTATTTTTTCCATATAATTATAGTCCAGTAAATTGTAGCCTATCCACATATATTAGAGTGACAGTAGTCTCACCTGGTGCCATTAATACTGATTTATTGAAAAGCGTAAAGGATGAAGAATTTCGTTCTGAATTTGAAGACAATTATAAAACTTACGGTATACCTGCGGAACGAGTAGCAATGACAATAAAACAAACAATTGAATTGCCTGTTGATGCTACTTGAAGTGAAATCATTATTAGACCAACACATGAAATAATGTAAAAAGAGTAATTAAAATAATAATTAAAGAATATTTCTAAGTTTAAATTTTTAAAATCCTTTTGATAATTCTTTATTATAAATTAAAGGTAGTAACATGTGAATGTCACTACCTTTAATTTATTATTTTTTATTTTAAAAAGAGAGCGAATTTTAATTTAAAATTAAGAATATTTATATTTTATTTTTTTATACGTTATTCTTTCAAAGCATTATCAATATAACTTACAGTTTTATTAGTTAAGCTTAAATTGTCGCTAATACCAAGATTAGTAATGATGTTAGTACTTAATACAGGTAATGATTTTACTCTAAAAGCTAAATCATGAATTTCAATTTCATTTAAGATGCGAAGTTCACCATTAATTAAATACTCATCACCAATTCGATAATTTTTAATTCAAGTTGCACGATTCAGATCAGCATAACTAATATCTTCTTCGCGAAAACTTAAAATAGAATTATTATTAGATTTTTTTAATTTAATAATTGCTAAGTTATCACCTAATAAACCTAAGTTTTGATAGTGTTGTTCAACTGAAGTTCTAATAATAGGAATTACTAAACTATTTTATCAGGAGTTTGTGTTCAAATGATAACTGGTTTAAGTTTGCAACAAATACAATATTGATAGTTACAATTTATATTTTCACATCTAGTTTCGTTAGTCGTTTTTGTTAATGGCATATTAGCGAAGTAAATGCCACAATTTATAATATTTTGCATTTAATAAACATCGTTTTCTAAAGTTTTAATAATACTTTTACTATAAACAAACTTAATTACCATGAAAGAGTAAATTTGCCTTTAAATGTTTAATACTCTTAAACTATAATGATATAAATTTTAAAATGTTTATACTTATTAGTTTATATAATTTTTGGTTTAAGGGTAAGTAGGAATATTAATTTATGAAATTGGAATAGATATTAAATTGAGATTTTAAGCTAAATTAAAGACTCATATCAATAAATACAATACAAAACCCCTACATGAAAACTATTCATATAAGGGCATAAAGCCAAATTTATAATTTTAAATTAATTAAACTGATGTTTTGTCCTAAAGTTAGGACAAATATATAATGACAAATTTAAAGCAAATTACAATAGAATCTCATACTGTATATAATATATTGTCTTAACGATAACTAAACTAAGTTTTAATCCTTTAACTAATTTAAGAAATTAAAAATTATTTATTTTTTATAATGGTATTAACTTTCTACTTCATTTCCCTTGAAAAAAGATAAGTAAAAACAGTTAAGGACTTGTTCTTATAAGACAAAATGAACTCTGTTAACGATTTTTTTGTTAATTATATACTAATTTAAGCACGATTTTTAAAGGCAATATTTTAATAATAGTTCTTGTAATTTTATTAGAAATTCCGGTTATAATAAAACTTTTTCTTTTTGTTTTTAATGCTGTTTGCAATGATTTTTTGGCATAAGTTTCAGTATTCGAAACTGGTAATAATGATCTGTAATGTTCTTTACTTTCTTTGCCATTACTACTACGATTTCAAAATTCAGTTTTTAATGGACCTGGATAAATGGTAATTACTCTTACTTTACTTTTTGCTCTTTTTAATTCATAGTTAATGGCAACACCTAAACTTCAAACATATGATTTAGAAGCATAATAACTAGCAAAGACAGGTCTGGAACTAAAAGCTGCCATACTACCTATATTAATAACTCGACCATAGTTATTTTTACTAAACCGTTGCACAAATAACTTTGTTAAAATATGAAGACAAGCAATATTTAAATTAATCATACTTAGTTCTTGCTCTAACATACTGTCCGTAAATGTTCCTCAAACACCATAACCAGCATTACTAATAACTACCGTTACATTTAATTCTTTAACTAATTCAAAACATTTTTTGAATTAGATAAATCAAGATCATAATTTTTAATTTGTAAATGTGGGTACTGATTTGCCAATTCTAAAATATTTTTGCTATCACGTGATACTCCTAAGACATGATAACCTTGTGCTAATAATGCTTGACAATAGTAATATCCAAAACCTTTAGAAGCGCCTGTAACTACTGCTCATTGGTTTAAAATAATCACTTTATTTGTCATTTATGTTAATACTCCTTTATTGTTTTTCCATACTAAATAAACTTTTATCATTTAACTTAATATAATTATAAGCACTAAAAATACTTAATATTGTCGGAATGTACATCGGTATCATTACTAATTGATTAATTAAACCATATTGATCATGATAACTATGACCATTAACATTACCATTTAAAAATCGTCAATTAATAAAAAATAAAATAGTAATGCCTAACATCTGAACTGCTGCTTTTATTTTACCATACTTATCAATTGCCATTATTGTCCCTTTAGTTGCTAAAATTTCACGAACTACATCAATAATAAAATCTCGTAATACTAAAATAATTGCCATTCAGATTGGAATTATGGTAGCACATGCCATTACAATTAAAATACCATTAGTCAAAAGCTTATCAGCTATTGAATCAAAAAACTTACCAAACGTTGTCACTTGGTTAAATTTTCTTGCTCATCATCCATCAATAAAATCACTAATAGCAGCAATAATAAATAAATTTACAGGAATTAATCAACTAAATTATTAATCAAACTATAATTATTAATACTAGTAGTTGCTGTTCAAAGATGATAAAAATTATCATTTTTATTAATAGGTGATATAATCATGAAAATAACAATAATTGGTACTAATATTAACCTTATTAAAGAAATAATATTCGGAACATTCATATTTAAAGTTCTTTCATATAAATTTATTGTATATCTTATTATATATTATTATATGGTTTTAAAAGAAGACAAATCTTACATTTTAATTAATTATTAAATAAGTATAACCTTATTTTCTATATCTATCAATAATATACATTTATATTAAAATGCCTTCATTATAAAGTCATTTTCTAACTTATACAGTTTTTTAACCATTATTTGACTTTTCTTTTTCAGCTGTAGCTTGCGGATTTTTTCTTTTCTCAATGTAATAAAATAAACCAATATAACTTAAATAATAATCTTTATTAAAATCAATTAATCGTGAATCATTTGTCACAATTGCTTGTCCTGCTGGGTTTGTTCCTCATTCATAAAACGGAATTAAACGTGTTTTTGCTGGATTATGTTTTGCTAAAAAAATAACAGCAGTATCAATATCTAATTTCATTAATTCACTACCCGTAATTAATTTTTTACCTTGTAATGATAAGTTAATATTATCAGCTTTTTTATCTTTATTACCAGAATGACTATAATTAATAATTGTTTTCTCACCAATCATATCAGAATATTTATTAGCAGTTTGTAAATCCATAGTTTGTACAAAAGTATGCAAAATACTGTTATTAAAAATAGTTTCTGTCGTTTCCTTACCATATTTTTGTGTTAATTGTTGTAAATCTTGCACAATCATCATAAAGAAGATATTACGACTTCCTGCAACAGTAATCATTTGCGCCATATTAGAAATAGTTGGTATATTACCAAACTCATCAAAGGACGTGGTAATTTAATATCAGGTAACGTTCTTGCATAATGAATCGTATTTCTATATAGTTGTGCAATAAACATTGAAACAAAAGCATTGCGTTCATTACATTCATCAGGAACAACTAAGAAAACAGCACTTGGTTTTTTTACAATTTCAACTAAATTTATATCATTACTACAGCTAATATTCCGTGTTACTGGGTCAGTAAATAAACGTAGACCATTAACAACCATCTGACTAATTGAACCAGCAGTTTCTTCAGCACCTTCTAAAGCACCTAAACCAATTTGACGAGCTAAACTATGGGTTGGCATTTTTTTTTAAATTTCAACATATCGTTGACGATTAGTAGAAACAATAGCAGCATTTGACATACTAAAATATTTTAACAGCACATCAAGTTGTTCTTCTAATGTTCTAGCATAAATAACATAATTGATTTAACAACTTGCATTGCTGATTGATTTCAAAATTTTTGTTTTGGATCTGATTCAGGAAATAAAGCTTCAACAATATCATTAATTCATGATAATGCCATTGATTCATAAGTAATTGGTTCATTTAACGGATTATTTTCCTTTTTTGAACTCATTGATTCTACGTAAAAATCACATACTTTAACAAAAGGATTTCATGAATTAGATACCGACGTATCACGTAAATTAATAACATAAACATCATAACCATTATCTTTTAGTATTTTAGAATGATTTTGAAATAATTCTCCTTTTGGGTCAGTAATAACCATTGATGGTTTAATTTTTTACTGCGCATTTAAATATATCGTTGCAATAACTAATTTTTGTGTTTTACCACTACCCGTTCCTCCAATTACAATATTATGAGCATCAGGTTTAATATTAAATTGGACACAGCCAATTTTAGTCTTTGTTGTTTGAACAACAATACCATAATCATTTTCAACAGTTTTTGATCAAGGAAAAGTATTAGCAATCTCACTAGGTGTTAATCAAGCAGCAGAACCGTATACTTTATTTTTTGAATCACGTAAAAAGCGACTTTTATTATGGGTTTCACGATAAATTTTATATTTATGAATCATAAAGTAAGACAATAAAATAGAAAACTCAATAAGAAATAAAATAAGAAATATTAGTCAATGGTCAATAATATTTTTCATTAGAACTTTAAATGTGTTACGTTCCGAAAAGCAATTTTTTCAAAATTCCTTTTATGTTTTTACATCGACCGGATGTGGTTCGATAGTGCACGTAGCATTCTGGGAACTCCCTAATCGAACGCACAAACGGTCTTTGATGTGTTTAAGATAGAATAATCTCCTGGCGACGAAATTAGGATTGTTAGTATAACACATTCCTTCCTTGAAATCAACGTGGCCCCACGATCAAACTCTTAGATTGGCTTACTTCTGAGTACCTCCAAACGTAAACCAAAATGCGCTCGTGTGGTCCGATAACGCTAAGCGTTCTGGAATGTTCCTCGCGGACCGCCAAACGATGTAAAATTATAATAGAAATTGTTCATAGATTTGCAATAACTTATATATATGTCGTCTTCTTACACACCAGCCAGTCCTACAATAGCTATCAAAATTCATAAGCATTTTAATACAAATTATTGTAAAACGACTCAGATAATATTCCGCTTTCACATTCTTCATAATATCTATTAAGAAATATGTTTTCCATTTTACTCCGCTACCTCTATAATACATGTAAACTATCAATAAATTATAAGTATTAATCATTTAGTTATAACATAAGAGTAAAGGAACATAATGTGGTTAATCCAGAATAAAAGTTGACTTGGAGCGGGAGGAAAGCACGCATGCACCCACCACCCGTCAGATTAACGAATCACGGTCCCTTACGCATCAGCCTCGCAGCCTAATTCGTTGGGCGCAACAGCAATGCAATGTAAACAATTTCGGACTAGGCCCACTCTGGTTTCCTCCGAGAACGTGAAGTTGCGACACTCTTCGACGTACAATCGTGAGGTGCGTGTCAAGCGGTCCGTGGGGTGTTTGAGACAGAGTTTGTTCGCGCTTGTGAATAACCTTAGCAAGTTAGGGCAAAAGACTCAATCTTCACGTATAAAAATCATATTTATTAATTTTTGTATTATTCTAAATTTAATTTGTTTCTAGTGTTATTTAACTCATCCATATAGTTCTTCATTTTATCAGTTTAATATAGTTAGCTTAAATCAATTCAGTGCAGTATAGTAAAGCGGCGTGCGTATTTTTCCTCTTGCCACAAGTTTTGGCAACATCGCAGAAAGTCAAGGCTTAATCGAAAATTATATATATATACACGTTCAATTTTGGAAATAGATCAAAGTACATATCATTTGGGTAAGTCCTTTTCCTTTACACTTCCAGCGTATTTTAAAATGTATAAACATTATTGGCAAATAATTTCCAGTAGTTACTAATTAACTGTGGGATTTCCCTCACTGGAAATTATTCTATTCAATTGTGCTTACATCTTGCATCGTTTTCCGAGACTATAATATCTAAATTGTAATTAGCTATATTAGTATTTTGTAATACTTTCAATCAGTAACATTTTCTTTTGGTATAATATATTTTAATCACATACAATTTTCCTCTTTTATTTATTCACCTTATTTAACTAACTTCCTTTTATTAATTATTAAGCGATATGACGAAAGGGCCCGTATGGGACTAGAGTATCCACGAACCCAAAATAACATTTTAAGACACAGTTAGGGTTAATTTTCCAACTATACAGAGTCGCACGCGCGTTATGTTCACTGGTAATGACCTTGCTTGACTACCACACTACCGCAATACACTTTTACATTTACACAACACCTATACGAACACTTACACCCGGTAGCGTCCCAAGCACATGCGCGCGCGCGCCTCACGTAACAAATGTAAATGCTTGTTGGTCATCACCACTATGAGAAAACGTTTTACTAACAAAGATAAAAGCATAAACCAATAAAGTATTTACTAATACTAAAAAGGGAATTGCAATTAACACAACCATTGGTACTATTCATTATTTTCGCGAATAAATTTCATTTTAACGTTCCTGTTCCTTTATTTTTGTAATTGTTCATTTAACCATAATGAGAAATAATGCCAGCAATCCCTGATATTATTATTAATAAAATCCCAATAGTAACATTGCGTCTTCAACGATAACTTTTTTCTTTTTAAATTAATTTTTTGTTCTTCTTAATTTCATAATTTTCTCCAGTGTTTTAATAATTTCCTTTTTTATTCATTAACCGGATCAAAGTTAGGACGACCATATCTTCCTTCATTAAAAAGATTACTTACATTTTCATTTCATTTTTCAGAAGCAGCAATCTAGCTATAATATTCAGTCGAATAAAAGGACTTTTCATTTAGTGCCTTCCGCATGTGAACGTTGCACTTTACCAATGCCTTTCATGCCACCCCTTAAACCTTCACCTAAATACCCAGTAATTCCATTTTTTAATAGTCCATTAGCTTTCTTTTCACTACCATCTGGATTTCTTCCATTTTTAGTGCCACCAAAACAATTTGTTTACCAAGTTTTAATGCACCAGCACCACCAGCGGCCAGAGCAGCAAAGTCACAGGCTTTACCCATAATATTTCCGGCAATGGCAGCCCCATTACAATCAATCACTTTGTACACCAAAATTTTGTGTTACTAAGTGCTTAATAATTTTTTGCATTTTTAAACAACTAATAGCACCTGCTGTACAAAATAATGTATATAAGACTTGTTTTTCAAATCAACTAAAATTAGTACTATTACTAATATCTAATATTGCTTTTGGTATTATTTCAAGAAAAATATAAATAGGTAACATCGTACCAGGGCCAATAACAAACTTACCAATTACCATTTCTTTTCAAACACCCAATCTTTTTCCTTGATCAACAGGCATCATTCCAGCAACAATTGGTGATATTGAATATAAAAGTAATAAATCAATAATTTTTTCTACTAATGTCATTGATGCAACAAAGGATACATACAAAGTAAAACATACAGCAATAAATTCAAGAATAAAGTTTCAATTCTTGAAATCATCAATATCGGGTATACCAAATTGACCTGAAACATGTTTGGATGCTGCCTCAGCAGTACCAGCACCAATGCTTTATAATAAATCAGTGAAACTAGCATTTTTACCTAATGATGTAATTTGTAAAACTTGTAATAACCCTGTCATTAAGTAATCAATAGCACTCATAAAAAATGGAATAAAAACAATTACTAAAAATGCTAAAAATATATTTTTTATCGCTTTGCCCAATTTTACAGTAATCGTATGCGTTTCAGTGAACTGGATAATAATTAACTGCATAATAAACAAAATGAGAATTACACCGACTGCACCAATTGATAATGCTACGAAAAATTTTTGTAAATTTTGACTATTATGTGGATCTTTATTAAAATTTCCAAAAATTAAATTAGTTAACGCGTAAGTTGTTAAGTAAACAAATATTCCACCATGACCATTATTAGGTGATTTTAATAAATCATCAATTAAGTATAGTGGTACTTGAATGAAAATAAGTCAAGGTATAAACAATAAAGCTCATAACAAAATATCTTATAGTCATTCCATATTTTCATCTCTTTTCTGTTCATAACTTAATATTAAAGTTGCTTATTATTCTTCAACTAAGTAATGATGCTGCCTGAGTCACTATGAAATGCAGCAACAACAGCAGAAATAATTGCTGAAGCAGTAATAACAATAATTGGCGCAATTACTGTACACATAAAAGCTTTTTTAATTTCACTTCGACGTTGTGGATCATCACCTGCCGCCGCTAAATCTTTTGCTATAATAATTACTTTAAAAAGGGTAAATGCAACCAGGGCTGCAATTAATATTGATGCAACTGCTAAAACATAAGGTCTTGCCGCTGCTATAATTTTATCAACATCTGGTTTATCATCTGAGAAGTAATTAAAAATCATAAGTTTTCCTCCTTAATAATAAAAAAATAAAATTGGTAATTAATCAAAATTGTTTATAAAGCATGAATCTAACTATCTAATAATATAATAAGTCCTATTTTACTCTTAAAGAAATAAATTAGGACTTAAAGACAAATTCATATGTTATAAGTAATGTTGATACACTTTAATTATAGTTGGTTTTCAAAGAAAGTAAATATAAATTCTCAATTTTATCAACTAATTTTTTATTTTTTTAATACATTTTTTTTAAATAAACATATAAAAATAAAACTTGTAAGTTTTATTTTTATATATTTAACGTTATTACATATTAAATATATAACACTCCTAAATATTTTAATTTTCTGTAGTTACTTTCTTATTAATACCTTTAATTGCTTGAGTTTCAGCATCACTAACATTAATTGTTAAACACATACGATATAAACTAGAAATAGCAAAAAGACATTCGCCAACTATAGCACGAGCAATAAAATCAGTTCCACTAGCAGAAATACCACCATAAGAAGCATATATTTCATTTAATGCTGCTAAATCATGATGTTGTAAGTTGAATACTTTTAAATACCGACTTGAGTTAATAATCGCAGTATTATCGACTCAATCCACCAGTGGCAACATTTAAAAACTGCTCTAAGAATTGCATATGTGGAGCTAAAGAATCACCAGTAATACTATAATTATTACTATCATCACTCCATGCCAATGTAATTTGAAAAGGATTAATAATGTCAGAAGAACCATCACCAACATCAATTCAACTTCCATCATGACAGTTACATAAATCACGATATTCGCGTTCAGGATCAATTACAATTACTTTATGACCAAGCATAATTTGATAATTTACTTCTTTTTTAGAAGTATAAGATTTTCCTGAACCACTAGTACCAATAATTAATTGATTATGATTCTTACGAGTACCACTTTTAATTCTTTGATCAAAAAATACTTTATTACCATTTCAATAAAACCAAGAAATAATCCTTGTTGATCACTTGACTCCTGATTTAAAAAAGGAAAATTAGCAGCTATTGTTAGACATGGCATTTCACGACCAGTTTCTGTAAATCAATCAGCACTATCTGGTATAATTGATGAAAAAGCTTCTAATTGACGATAATATAATTTATCAAATTTTGTTAAAAGATGTTACATTTTCCCGAAAATTATTTAACGGTCGCGAAACACAAGTTCCGTTGGTGTACGTGTCTATTTATAGTTTTAGCTCGTATACGGGTCGAACAAATACCGCGACGACGACTTTGTTTATTTAAGGTCTTGTTGCGAGTTGTTAACGTGTATCCGTGGAGTCGGTTGGGCCTCCGCCGATTTGAAAAGTCGATTTGAAACGCGCTGGACGCGAGACCATTAGAGAGGGGGAAGAAGAGTGAGACAAATAAGGATAGTAGATCAGCGCTGATCCAGCACCGCGAACAGCTGAGCGAGTCTACGAGCTCCAGTCGCACAGAGTAGCTCGCTGTGCGCCAGGGCCCCCAAACTCTATTCTTGTGAACTTGAAGCCGATTTTAATTCTCCCCCCCCCCCCCCCCCCGTCTACTTGGAGCGCTAGCGGCGCACCTCTACATGTATACATTGTATCACCGATACTGTACACAAATTTTTATTGAACTTGGTTTGGAGAAGCGTGCATTGGAATTTAATTGGATTTAATCTTGGCGTTTTCTTGCGAAAAGGTGCAACAACAAGAGCAAGAGATGCGAATGAAGTAAGTAATACTCATTATTTTAATAAAAAGACCAAGAATTAAAAAGAATTGTACATGTTTATGTTTTATTTGTTGCAAGATGAAAAGCCATTGCAGAGTGCAGGTATGGTTTTACAGACTGCTGACTATTATTATTCAGTAGTATACTGAATCATTTAAAATACATTTTTACCAATGATTCTTTACAATTACAGAAGGTGCTGTCCAAAGTAGAGATTACCATGCTGCAGCCTGGAAAGGCCACAGAAGTACTCAAGAGTCTTTTAGGAAATTGAAGTTAATATTGATTGACGGTGTGAGGTGTAAGCAATGTTCAGCAAGAGATAGTTTCTGATACTGTTCATCTTCAGACCCCTGATAAAGCTAGCTGGAATGCTGGCGAAACATTCAAAATTATCTCCTGTTGGGTACGGTTTATACTCCAAAGCTTAAAACAATAATAACTATAATGGACCAGGCCATAAAATGATGTATTTTATTTATTAGTTTATTAACGATAAATATTATTTCATAAACATGGTGTATTTTATATATGTATATAATATTTAATATATGTTACACAAATATTTATTTTGAATTGAAACTGTAAAATATTATTCCAATATATTTAATTAATTTGTTAATAGTGTTTTTCTTTTTCCCACAACATATTTTTATTATAAAATAATTTTTACTTGTAAGTATAAATACTATACAGCCATATATATAGCCCCAGGTTCTTGTGTGCGTATTTCACCGACGTTATGTGTATGTATTGGCGGCGCCGCTAGCGCTCCAAGTAGACGGGGGGGGGAGAACTATATTTGGTTCTGGGCGAAATACGGTAGTTTGGGGGCCCTGCTGTGCGCGTATCGAATTTGACAGCTCTCCTTCGGTGAGAATAAAGTGGTAACGCTTGACTCCCGAAGTGTCGAAATACGAATCCTTGCCTTTCCTTGCTATCTGCTTTTCCATCAACTCGATCAGGCTACGAATTTACCGTGCAAGATCGCTGACAGAAGTACGCATTTTGCTGTAGTCGTCTTAAACGATAACTGCAATTCGACTCAGTGGATTATTTAATCCGCGTCGAGTCCTAGTCGAGTTACTATTCGACATCGGGGCACCGGAGTGTGAGAAAAGTCGAAATAAATAGGCGCCGAGGCAGGCCATGTGGTTTATGTCGGCGCACTCCCCCTTCTTAAAGGAAGTTCTGCCCGAGTAGCAGGTTAAGAAAAGGACACACTGGCATGGGCGTCCTCACGACTAGAGTTTTTGGGCGACACACTTGCTTTGGCAGTCGACGTGACGAATTGTAACGAGTAAAATACAGATTCATTATTTCAAAACGCGCACTTATCATTATTTACTTACCGCACGTCATTCCAATCCTGATTTACCTTACAGGAGATCATTCTCTGTGGGTTACCGATTGACTGTGCACTCCTCACTCCACGCCAACGTAAGAAAGTTTCTTTATTAAAAAACGGACTCCGTTGGAAGTGTGTTGTAACCACATCTCGTTTGAGGAACGTTGAGTTACACGCCCGCGCAAAGTTCTTCGGCCTCCACGTTTGGTAGTGCCTAAGAGATCGAGAGTTTACAAGGGGCATTCGAACACGTTTAGTGCTTCGTGCCACATTTCTGATTCTCTTAAGAGATCGGGAGTTTACAAGGGTTATTCGAACACGCTTAGTGCTTCGTGCCACACTTCTGATTCTCTTCTCTTCGGATTTCGCGTCGTGTGAAGAACGGACAGTTGAGATAGGCTGCCGTCATCGGCCCACCGGGACTAGTTATTCCTAGTAGCCGTGATTCTTGCCGCTCACGGAGTCAACCTTTTGGAGATTTACGACCTCCACTAGCGGCGACCCGTTCGAGGCAACCGACTGTTTAAGCATTACCAGCCAGGAGTAAGTTACTCTCTGTTCTGCTCCGTTCTCGTCGGAAGAACGTCGATAGTACAGTCTACGCCTCTACCTGCATTCTGCAGAGAGATTCTGTTCCCTGCCCAGCACGATCTTCGTTGCACGGCGTGTGCGAACAGAACTTGTGTAAGAACGCTTACGGTTACGTAGTTCTTTATAACTGCACCGTCGTTCTTTTGTTTCAGGCCACCGAAACGCTCACGCAGCAGGTGTCCGAACCCCTCGCAGTAGCGAAACGCTCGTTTCTTTCTTTTTAAATTTATATTGAGTTTTTATTTTTCTATTTCTATAAATAAACAGCTGACGAGAAACCGTCGGCCAAAATTCAAAACACTCTCTTGATTACTTAATCCCTCTCCCTCAATATCCGAACCTCCGTTAACGAGCAGTGGAGTTCTCTAACACACTGCTCTAGTTAACAAATTTCATATTATTACTTTTTATTTCATATTCTACAGCACTAATATTTTGCGTAAGTTGCTTACGGTCAACACCATTAATTAATAAATACATATTAGTATTAAATATTTTTTCAGCACCACCAGCAATTTGATCCAATAATTCATTTAATGATTGATAATGATAATGATAGTCGCTTCGTTCAGATACTGATTTTGTCATAAAATTTAAAGTTCGTCAATTTTGCATCGCTTTATTTAATTGTTTTTTAGCACTTCCTTCACTAATACTATTAAAAGTAAAAATTAAACTAGTATTAAGGCGGCAGTCCCCTCGCGTGACGTCAGAGATTTCGTAGGCATGGTAGATTTCGTTACAGTAAGATCATTTCCTACAAGCATGTGGCTGCCTGACGAATACGAGGCGGAGCCACTATCGTTTTCCTTCACGAAAGCGTAGAGTAATTCACAGCTGTTTATAGTGCGTCATCGGGGCAAGGGGAGATATCGTCAAGAGGCAGCAGCGTTGCCAAAAATCATAGACAGGGTTGCCGCATTGCCGCCGTGACAATTGAACGCAACGATAGCATGAGAGTGCTTTGCGGTCCGACAATGAAATCCGTATGAAATATTTTGGTCGCCAGTTCGCGCCCCGCACAAGTTAAATAGTATAGCCGGATAAGGCGGTCATAACTGCCCTTGAACCAAATTAGACTTTTGATGTACCATTTGATAACTTAGCCAAAGAAAAGCTTTCGCACCAAGTTTCAATCCTCTATCTCGATCTGGGGGGTAGTAATGGGGAAGAAATGAAATATCAGTTTTTGCCATATTTACCCCATTTAATGGCAAGCAAAAATTCTGAGAAAAATCTGACATATTAGAAATATGATGATATATATTAGTGAATTTTTTCGGATTTTTTTATTGCAAAGTTTAGGTGTACAAAATGGAAAACCCTAAAAGAATCTGAAAAATGCAGATTTCGTAGTGAAGTTGTAAGAACACTTTTATATTTTTACGATAACAACATATTATTATAACTATTGTCCCCAATATCTTTCAGATTTTTTGGAATTGTGCGTTGTAGTTAAAAAAATTAAAAATCAATTTTGCCGAGGTATTTCGCGCGAAAATGCATTCCTTCCTTTAAATTCTTATGTTTTCCATGCAGTGAATACCGTACGTGATTTTTAATAGTTCTACACCTGGAAGAATAATATATAGATAACAAAAATAATAGATTCAGTCAACTAGCACTATTTCCCCACACTATATCTTAAAATAGAAAGAATGATTTTACTGATTACAATGGCAGAGTGGTTATAGGTTCTGCCTGTGAATCTTATATTGGTTATTTTGGTCGTGAATTCCCGCCGCGCACAAATTAATCTTTCTTCCCTATATTTTTTCTTAATTCATAACTACATGACAATTCAGTTTGCTTCCATAGATTTACTATTCATATGATTTGTTAATTATAGAATCACTTAGCTTCTCTGACACTTAATAGATAAAAGAAATCTATTTCAATAGTACTTATCGTTAATAAATATGGTTAGATTGAAGTACAGGTGTATGGTGTCATTTCATACATTTATTTGATCTAGCAAATACTAAGTAATACTCGTAAGTAGAAGAATCCGTGGCTAGAGAGATAATCACGTAAAATGTGCTCCGAAATTATTTCTGCATATACTTCAGAGTAAAATATTCTTAAAATTACTTTAACATGTTTTGCAATTATTGCCACTTATTGGCATATTGTATAGTTACGAATAAATGAATAGCGAACTTATGACGAAAATGTTAAGTATGGGTTTACAGTCTGAAATCGTAGTCATTCTGCCAATCCAATCATTAAAATTATCTTTCCAACTTCAAAATATAAATATATGAAATAGTTTCAATTAACTGAATTTACAACTTCTATTTACAATAGAGTCCCGATTATCCAGCCCCATTTGAACCGGCCTCCGTTTTATCCGGCCACATTTTTGTTGATATGAAATATTCTGTAATTATTCACTTTCTTGCGTAATTATTGTCACATGTATTTGTAATTGTTTAAATACGCAACCTCATATTAATTTCTTTTTCATTCGTACTAAATCTCTGAGTACAGTATTCCGCACTTCTCAGAATATAGATAGAGATGAGAAAGTGAGTCACGCAAAAGGAAAGATTGCACTTGTAAGTGTGACGAAGTATGTTGAACAGGAAGAAGATTCATCAGCAACTGACATATCATTTTTGAGAAAGTGGCGTCACATCACATTAACGAACAAAACGAAATAAAAGAAACAGAAAAGATTACCAATGTTGGATTCCGGATTGAGGAATTAAACGCAACTTCTTAGAGAGGCTCGAAGGTTTTTATTCGTAAGCGGTAAGTTCCGCACGCAAGTACGAACTACAGAGAATTGACCCGCGCTGGTTAAAAATGGTGATATATATACTATTGGAAATGGTCGGCATAAGGGCAGAGTGCAAAAGGGGCAAGATGAGTAATCGGGTGCGGGAAGCTAGCTAGTTAGGAATTAGGAATCTATGAGTCAAGATGTTTTTCGCAGGATGATTTGTCGTGTTTGTCGCGGGGCGATACAATATCTATGGTATCGGTGGGCTAGTCATGCAACACCTCCCCCCTTTTAGTCCAAAAATTATAATTTTTGGAGGAGAATCTTAACGATCTCGAATTATTAATTTAACTAATGATGCGATTTAAGAAAAGATATTTTAACTTACAATTAAATATTGGAGCCTACTCTAATTTATACAGAATCTTATATATGTAAGCTTAAATTAAATATTATAATGATGAATGTGTTAACATGATATTACATATAAATGCACTGAGGTAGTTTGTTGATGAGGGATAAATGTGTTAATATAATATGGTATTACATATATAAGTATACAAATTTGATAACAAAAAGTTGACATGGACTGTCGTTACTAACAACTGATGGTTACGAATAGTTGTACGGGTTCTGTGATTACAAAGGGGTTGTGCTTTTCCGCGTTCGTGGTCCAACCTTGGGTCGTAGATTGTATGGGTTGGTTCTGGGTTGAGGCTGGTCAGTGTTCCTCTCCTCGCTGATGTTAGTAGGCGTTGTTTGTTCTTCGGAACGTTGTACCCCTCCGCGCCTTTCAAACAGGACCATATCATTTGAATGGTCCCTGTGTTCGCTATGATTGCTTGCATCGAAGTTACAGTGAACAAAATTTTTAATTATTGGTGGCACAATTTCCCCTGTTCTGGGGCTCCTGGTGAAGCAGCAGAGGCGTTTGAGCAAGTTCCAACAGCCAAGCCAGCGATAGCAATTTCCAAAGAGGATGAGGATTATACTGGCAGCTACTACTCCTAGGGTTATCGTGTACCAACTAGTGTGGGTAACGATAAATGGCTCCTTCAGACGATGAGTTAGTAGTCCATCGAGTTCACTGAGTTTTTTGCTGTTGAACCTTAATTCGTTTAAATCAATATTTGTAAGTTTTATAGGTTTCAAGGGTGATGCCGCTTTATGGTGTAAATAATCTGTTGCTAGAATACAGCAGTGGTCCTCAGTTAAGTTAATTCGAGGAACGTAATGACTGATCTTTTTATTTACATAGCTTGTGGGTTCCAACGAATATATCATGGTATACCCCTTGCAACCACTGTGTAACTGTATCAAGCCAGTTTGTTTTAGAACAATGTCTTCCATGTGATCAGTGTTGCTCTCACCACAGATGATTGTCAGTGTGGTCGGCTTGTGTAGGATATATAGCCACTGGTTGCTTCCGATGTACTTCCATATCTCCATTTCGGCACTTATTGTTTTTGTTGTGCAGTCCTGTGGAATTTTCCTTACATGCGGTGACAGCAACAAGACTTCGCAGGTCGACTCTTCTGTGGTTCTGGCTGAGTTTACGTTGCTGCACACGTACTTCCCTTCCAGATATTCAACGCAGTCTCTCAAATCCGACAGGACGGCGAAGTTGGATTTTTGTTGGGAAAGGAGTAGGTACGGGTTTTGAGGTGTAATGAACGAGGAGATAGAGGTGTTTTGATGTTGGATGGGTAGTGGAATCAGGTTGTACAGATCAAAATTTGTTCTTTTCACGAGTGGTAGTTTTATAACAAATACTACGAGTTCGTTTATCGTAATGCTGTGAAGATTCATTAATTTGTATATCTTGGGTAAATTCTTGTAGGTCGGTGTGATTATTAACTCAAATTCACCTTTGTAATTAGTCAGCTCTTCGCAAAGATCCTTTGGAGTTATTAAGAATGGGGAAATTATGTTGTGATTTCCTAAGTTAATAGATTCTATGTTTTTATCGAAGTGATCTGAAACTTGAACGCATAGGGAAAGTAAGGTGGCCACTTGTTCCATGATAGTTGCTTCTAACGAGAGGTTTAGTATGTAGTTATCTGTTTCTGACATATACTTATTAATTAGTTGCATATTGTTGTTCAATGTGTCTTCTGTAAGTTTTAAAGATCGAATCGAATTATTAAGTTTTTTTATTGTGCTCGAAACTATCTGTATCTGAGATTTTAATAGAGTTTGAGTTTGTCTATTATCGTTTAGTAAGGCTTGTATGCTATCGGAATAATATTTGGCGTCGTCAGCGTCCGGGGTGCCGATTAGCCAATTTAAAATGTAGGAAACTCCATTAATTAATCCACGTCGTTTACGCTGCTTTACATCACGTCCTGTTAATAGATAAGTCATATTATAGATATATATATAGATATATATCTCATATAGATATATATGATATATATGAGGTGTAGTTCGGTGTTCGAGATTTTCGCTTCTCCTAACTTTCTATAAAAAATTCCACTCGTGTCGGTGAGGGGTGTATTGGTGTACGGAGCCTCGGAGATGGTATTAGGAGTTAGAGGAAGAAGTAGCAGTAGGATTGTCAAAATCATCTGGAACATAGCGTTTAAGAAGGTTGGAGTGATAGGTAGTTCTTTTTTTTCCTATTTGAAGTTCTACTGTGTTGTTAGGATGTATTTGTGTGACCTTGAATGGACCCTTGAAATTGGGCGATAATTTTTTACTAAGTCCTACCTTGTTTCGTTTCTCGTATATACATACGAGATCATTGACTTTAAATTTTTTCGGGTTAATTTTTTTATCGTACTGTTCTTTACTCTTATTTTTGGAGTTAATTAGATTTTCCCTTGCTGCTTTGAAAGAAATGTTTAATTTATTTTATAATGAACGGATGTAGTCGTCATAGGTATAATGGAATTCTGGTTCCTTCAGTATGGAAGAGGGTAGATATGCTTTTCGTCCAAAAAGAAGTTCGTATGGTGTTAGGTTAGTGGATCTGTGAATCGAAGTGTTATAACTAAAGGTTGCGAATGAAATGTATTCGTCCCTGTCTGTTTGGTTGGCTTCTATATAGTGTTTTAAATAATCTTTCAGTGTTAAATGGTATCTTTCAAGGCCTCCATTGGTTTGGGGGTGATATGGGCTGGTGCAGATGTGCTTTGTTTTTAATAAATTTCCTAGGTCCTTTATTAATTCGGACATAAAGTCTGGGCCTTGGTCTGTCAAGAAAGTTTGTGGTATTCCAAATTGTGTAAATATATTCATCAATGATTTTGCAATAGTTAAAGATTCATGATTTGGAATGGCTTGGGCAAAACAAAATTTTGTCAGATCGTCTTGTGCAGTAAGGATGAATCTATTCCCGTTCTCGGTGAGTGGTAATGGCCCTACAATATCTATGGCTAATTTCTCAAAAGGCTTTTCAGCTGTTGTAGTTATTTCCATAGGTTGCTTAGTAGGCTTAAAATTTGTTTTGTTCATTTGACATGAGTGACACGACTGAATATACTTCCTTATGTCTGATTTTATAGATGGCCAAAAATATTGCACCTTAATTCTTGCATAAGTTTTATTGAAGCCGTAGTGTCCTGCTAGTTTACTATCATGATTTTCATTTAGGATCTTTTGTATTTCCTCTGGTGTTCGCGGATTAATTCTTTCAGATGGAAACAATCGGATTTCATTGTTAGGAAATATGAATTTTAACATTTCACGTAATTGATCCAATTTGATATTACTATATTTCTTATGATTGGGAGGGCTGAGAATGAATTTCTGAGTTTTTATTAACGGTTTCAATTTCAAGAGGCACTCAAGTATATTTTTATACTCTAGTCTATCAAAAGGTGAGTTCAGAGGATATAGAAAATAGAAAGTGTGCTTTTTATCTTGAACTTTAGACAATCCATTTAGTTCTGGTTTGAGATTTTCTATGCTAAATTTCGACTGTACGTAGTTTAAGTATTGATTGTTTTCATGAAGATCTTGGGACTAAAACACTACTATAGGATCAGTAAGTGATGCTAGGGTTCCTCCTTCGTATTCATAAGATATAGGATTTTGATTCGTGTAATGATATTTGATAAAGTCATTGTAGGACGGAACTTGTTGTGTGCTTATATTTATCGAATTTTGAGTGACGAGTCGAGATAGAGCGTCTTCGTTCGAGTTGGCGGTGTCTGGTTTGTGTTTTATCGTATACTGGTATTCTTCTAATCTAAGCCGCCATCTGACTAATTTTGACGATGGATTTTTACAATTGAAGAGCCACTGGAGTGGACGATGATCGGTATAGATGATGAATTCTCTACCGAATAAATAAGGTCGAAAGTGTTCTACGGAGTTGACAATTGCTAGTAGTTCCTTTTCTGTAGTCGAGTAATTACGTTCCGAATTATTTAAAGTTCGTGAATAATAAGCGATTGGAAGATCTTGACTGTTGTTAATTTGAGAAAGTACCGCGCCTATACCGACGTCGGATGCATCTGTGGCAAGGATGAATTGTTTTGAAAAATCGGGGTATTGTAAGATCGGTTTACTGATTAGTTTTTCTTTTAAAGTTTCGACCGATTTTTCCTGTTCTTCAGACCAGACAAATGGCACGTCCTTTTTGAGTAACTGAGTTAGGGGTTTTGCTAACGTAGCGAAATTTGAAATAAATTTCCTATAGTACCCTATCATACCCAAGAACATTTTAACTTCTTTTTGGTTGCGCAGTTTTGAGATCTTTTGCAGACTGTCTACTTTCTTTGGGTTTGGCTGTACACCCTTGTCGGAAATTAAGTGACCTAAATATTCGCATGACTTTTTTAAAAAATCGCATTTGCTTGGTTGTAGTTTTAGGTTATTTTCTCGAAGTCTAAGAAATACGTTTTTCTACTTGCGATTGTGATCATCTAAGTTAGATCCATAGATAACAAAATCATCTATATATACGAAACATTGTGTACTATTTAAACCCGTTAGAACGTTGTTCATGACCCTTTGAAAGTGGGCTGGGGCATTCTTAAGCCCGAAGGGCATTCGAGTAAACTCATAATGCCCATTTGGCGTTGAAAACGCTGTTTTTTGACTATCTCTCGGATCTATTGGAATCTGATGAAATCCATTTGATAGATCTAGAATGGTAAAATACTGTGCGTGTCCTAGTTGATCAAGAATATCCTCGATGTTTGGTAGTGGGTAGGCGTCGCCTATCGTTTTTTCATTGAGCTTTCGATAATCTATTACTATTCGCCACCTTTTTTTCTCCGGTTGAATCTGGTTTTTTGGGGACAACCCAGAGTAGGCTGGACCAAGGACTGGTAGATGGTTTAATAATGCCATGATCTAACATTTTCTCAATCTGCTTGTCTACTTTGTTCTTATGGATTTGAGGATAACGGTAAAGTTTTGCATGTACAGGTATTTCATTGGTTGTAGGAATCGTGTGAGGGTCTACTGTCGCTCGACTTAATAGATCCGTCGGTAAATGGAATATGTCATGAAATTCAGTGCAAATTTCCTTGATGGATTGGGCCTCTTCCGCATTTAGGTGATCCAGTCGTAAGTTCTCATTTAATACTCGTAATCTGGTTTCAGTGAAATTTGAGTCTTGATTTGCGGCTAGACTGTGAATAAAGGAATGGCTGGGGATTGGCTCGATAGAAAATGCAGGCATCTCGATCACTTGTGATTTACAGGAAGTGTCAATTATTGTTGTCAATGCAGTACCGTCATCGCGTACCCGAACAATGGAATGAGGTATTAGGAGAGAGTCGTCGTTGTTTAATTTTCGCGCGGTTATCGTCCCCGTCTGTAGTTGCTGGGGGTTTAATATCCTTATTGGAATTACCGTTTCGGTTCGAGCATTAATTCTAATTATATCAATGGATTTCTGAAGAGTGTTTTGACATAAGGGTATAGGAAGTGGTATATTTCTTAGCGACATGGTCATTTTTAAGTAATCAATTGCTGCTTTGTGAGTTTTTAGAAAGTAGTGACCTACCAAGCCATCGAACGGGGATGTTATTGGGGGAATCAATTACTTGGAATTTTCCGCAAATTTTCCTGCCCTTAATGTTTAAAGGAAGTTCGGTTTCTCCGAGAGTTTGAATAGAAACATTTGGCGCGATCCCGTTTAATATAGTAGAATTATCGTTATTAACATCATATCTAGATATACTGTGTGCTTTGGCTAAAGAAATGGCAGCACCCGTGTCAACAAGAAATTTTAAGAGTTTATCGGGGCTGTTAGAATTGTCTGATTCGAAGAGTATGGCTAATTGGTCGTTATTAGGTAGGAACGAACTCGAAGAATTTATCGTGTACTCATGAGATTGAATTCTGTCGTCGCTTCTTCCACCAAATTCGGGGGTTTTGGTGGATAATATGCCTGACGAAAATTTCCAGTTTGAGAGTTTCTTGACACGGTATTATGAGACTCAGACGTATTTGGTACATCTATATTGGAAGTGAGTGGGTTTTGCTGCTGATACCTAACGTCTCGCGAGTGATTATTAAGAGAATTTGGATTCTGTCGGTAAGTACGAAAATTGCTAGAATTTGGTTGATTTGGATATGTGTAGGAATTATTAGGATTTGGTCGATGAAGATATGAGTTATTAGAATTTGGATGTTGTCGATTTGTTTGACAATTGTTAGGATTTGACTGACGATAAGATCCGTTATTTTGTCTTGAATTGTTATATTCCCTTTTTCTACATTCTTCTATACTGTGACCGAAATTTTTGCAGTACCTGCGCTGTATCATACTACTAGACGCGTTGTTCCGGTTCGATTGAGTGAAGTTGATCGTTTTACTAGGGTGTGGTTTTTGTCTCCCTAAATAGCAGTCGTTAGTATCGTGATTTGATTTATTGCAAATTCTACACCGTTGAAAGTTATCGTATCTCATGCGTAACGCTTTCTCTTCTGCCAAACCTGCCGTAAAAGCACTATTAATATTGGGGAAGTCGCGGTATCTCAACATTTGAGATATTTGTGGGTGAGAATGATACACGAAACGATTGAGAGTCATTTCGTTTACCATCGCTACTCGCCCCGCTGATGTGTTAACCTCACAGTCCGTTGAATGAATAGTTCCCAAAATTCTCGATTGAAGTTCCTCTAATTTTTGGTAAAATTGGGAAACGTTTTCGTTACGGCTTTGTTGAATTGAGTTCAACTCCTCCATAGGTTGCTCTAAAGATTTCTTATCTTGGTATAGATTTAACAATAGGTCAGAAATTTCTTCCCAAGTAGTGAGATTACAGTGTATGTCAATCTGGTCTCGGGCTTTACCCTCGATCTTATTTTTTACAAATAATAAAAGGACTGGCTTTTGCGAAGGGCTAGCTAATTCAAACACAGCGTCAACTTGTTTAATAAACGAACGTAGCTTTTTTCTGTCGCCATCGAATTCTTTTGGCAACAGCCTTATTGAATGATCCAAAGATATTGCTACTGAGGAAGTGATATTTGTGTTAACGTCATTATTTAGGGACATTTTTGTATACGAGGATGGGATTATAAGACGGAAATTGAAAAATAATACGTTGAGAATATCTGAAGTTCAGTACTTACGATGCGACCGTACGGTTTCTTCCTTCCGAAGAGAGACTGCTACTCACAATGGTGCTGGAGCCACAAAGAATCCAGAAGATACGACCAGTTGTGTATGTTGAGCTTCGGGACGAGTCTCTTCTTTTCTTGTTGTTCCGATGTAACCGATGAAAATCAGCGCCCTTTCGTCAGTGAGACAGTGACTGTCCAAATGCAACTGAGTGAAAGGCCGTCAGAACAATCCCACTTCTGACACCAAATTTGTGTTGGATTCCGGACTGAGGAATTAAACGCAACTTCTTACAGAGGCTCAAAGGTTTTTATTCGTAAGCGGTAAGTTCCGCACGAAAGTACGAACTACAGAGAATTGAGCCGCGCTGGTTAAAAATGGTGATATATATACTATTGGAAATGGTCGGCATAAGGGCAGAATGCAAAAGGGGCATGATGAGTAATCGGGTGCGGGAAGCTAGCTGGTTAGGAATTTGGAATCTATGAGTCAAGATGTTTTTCGCAGGATGATTTGTCGTGTTTGTCGCGGGGCGATACAATATCTATGGTATTGGTGGGCTTGTCATGCAACACCAACTTTTTTGTGAAAAATGACATTAAACAAATATTATATACACATTATCTAGCATTATATTATATTGAGATGGTGTGATTGTATATATGTACCGTATGTACATACGTGTGTATAAATATTAAACATTATAAAGATATTAAATATTAATTTTTTGGTATAATCATAACAATGTATAAAACATGCTGCCAGACTAACTGGCCATTTGTTTATCCGGCCGAGCTCTGGTCCTGCAGGGGCCGGATAATCGAGAGTCGGCTCTATATATTGTTGTTCCGAATATAGAAATATTAAAAATCACGTAACGCAGTCACTGCATAAAGATCATATAAAAATATAAAGTGAAGATTGCTTTTTCGCGCGAATATTTCAAAAAGATTGGTTTTTGATTTTTATAACTACGGTTCACTTTTCCAAAAAATCTAAAAAAATTGGGGATAATTGCTATAATAATATGTTGTTACCATAAAAATATAAAAATAGTACTTTTACAGCTTCACAGCGAAATCTGCATTATTCATATTAGTGTAGAGTTTTCCATTTGTTATACCTATGTTTTGCGGTAAAAAAATCCGAAAACTTTCTCCAACATGTTACCATACATATTACTTTTCAAAATGTAAAAAAATTATGGTACGACTAAATTGAATTCTGCCTATGCGGGTGTCGTGGACGCGCTGCGTTGCGTTGCGTCTAAAAGGTATCGCTGCTTGTTTTGCTTTTCCGTAAACAAATCGCGGAGCCGCTTGGCGGGCGCACGGCAAAACGTGCGGTAATCTTTTACAGGAGGAAAGCCTCGGCGACACACGGAAAGGCAGAGTTCAATGTAGTGGTACATCGAACTACTCCTCCAGTCCCAGCCAATTCTCATTTGGTCTTTATGATTAGGCTCCCCTCGTGCATAACAGCTGAACCGAACTTGATACGTATTTTGCTCTGTTTTATCGTTAATATGGCGAATTTATCCGAAAACGCATGCCTTCACGCGATACAACTTTTCGTCCTTATATGAGAAGCTTTTGAGTCGCACGATAGCTCATTCGAAAGGGGAGACTTCAACGCGACGTGGTCAGCTATTCATTTCATGCAGATCATTCTCTCCGTATCAAAAAAATGCTTAGATTCGACGGCTGTCGAGCTGTCATTTTTTGCTCCGCTTTACAACTCTCATATTATTACATATCAACATAATTTGACCACAAGACTACCTGACCACGTTGCGTTGAAGCCTCCTCTTTCGAATGAGCCCTATTTCGAGCCAAAATTCTCTCATATAAGGACGAAAAGTTGTATCAGGCAAACCCATATTTTTGGCCCATTTTGTCGGTAAAGTCAACTCTCTGACATGCCTGGCCGCCATTGGCGACTACCGCCTTAAGGGGGTAGTCCCAACACGTGACGTCACAGATTTCGTAGGCATGGTAGATTTCGTTATAGAAAGATCATTACCTACAAGCATGTAGCTGCCTGAGGCGGAGCCACTTTCGATTTTTTTCACGAATGCGTAAAGTAATTCACAGCTGGTTATTGTGCGACAGCGGGGCAAGGGGTGAAATCGTCTCAAGGCAGCAACGTTGCCAAAAATCGGAGACAGCGTTGCCGCATTGCCGCTGAGACAATTCATCGTAACGATAGCATGAGACCGGTTGGTGGTCCAACTATGAAATCCGTACGAAATATTTTTGTCGCAAGTTCGCGCCCCGCGCAAGTTAAAAGGTACAGCCGGATAAAGGGGTCAAAAGTGCCCCTGAACCTAGTTAGACTTTTGATGTACCATTTGATAACTTAGCCAAAGAAAAGCTTTCACAACTAGTTTCAATCCTCTATCTCGATTTAGGGGGTAGTAATGGGGACGAAATGAAATATCAGTTTTTGCCATGTTCGTCCTACTCAATGGCAAGCAAAAATTCTGAGAAAAATCTGAAATATTGGAAATGTAGTGATATAAGTTTAAAGAATTTCTCCAGATTTTCTTATCGCAGACTTTAGGTGTACAAAATGAAAAACCCTAAAAAAATCTGAAAAATGCAGATTTCGTAGTGAAGTTGCAAGAGAACTACTTTTATATTTTTACGATAACAACGTATTATTATAACTTTTGTCCCCAAAATCTTTCAGATTTTTTGGAATTGTGCGATGTAGTTAAAAAAATTAAAAATCAATTTTGTCGAGGTATTTCCCGCGAAAAAGCAATACTTACTGTAAATTTTTGTTTTTCATGCAGTGAGTACCGTACGTGATTTTTAATAGTTCTACATCAGGAAGAATAACATATAGATAACAGAAATAATAGATTCAGTCAACTAACACTATTTACCACCAGTATATCTTGAAATAGGAAGAACAATTTCAGTGAATAGATTGGCAGAGTAGTTATGGGGTCTGACTGAAAATCCCATACTAATTATTTTGGTCGTGAGTTCGCTCCGCGCACAAATTAATTCTCTTTTACCACATTTTTCTTTTGATTCATAACTGCATGACAAATCAGTTTCCACCAATAGATTTACTATTGATATGATTTGTTAATTATAGAATCATTTAGCTTCGCTGACACCTAATAAATAAAA
>JAMYCR010000062.1:51137-92375 GCA_028830335.1 Eucera pruinosa | reverse complement strand
GATCCTGAGAGGGTGCTCGTTGGCGCAGACGTGGCTCCATCTCGGGATCTTGGTACTGATAAATCGAGTGATAATTTTTTGCATCTTCAGAACGAAATAGTTATAGCTTCTGTTTTCCTTACGCGTGGGAACGCAGGAGCGGGAGAACCCGAGGCCGCATGTGGGCCCCTAGAAACAATAGTTAATTTGGTACCCCCGACTTCCGATACTGCTTCCTGTTGGCTGAACGGAACTGAACCCCAAGTATCCGCTTCAGGAAAGGTAGAGGATAGTCAAGGTTACCCGCGTTGGGTCACGCAATCGAGCGGGCTTTCCTCGCGGGGCCAGCAACTGGAGCATCGTCATCGCGGGTGTGGGGAGCCCGCTGTTCCTTCAGGTTTGGAAAATACCAGGAACTTGTTTATCAGAAGAAATGACAGTGTTCATGAGTTCGATGCCAAGTTTGCAGTGGGTAAGCATAGGGATGTAGCCTCGGCAGTCTGTTATAATCAAAAAAGTAGAGAAATGAATGACAATGATAATCCAATGAATGATAATGATGATTCAATGAATGACAATGATGAGCCAATGAATGACAACGATAATCCGATGAATGACAGTGACGATTCAATGATTGATAATGATGATCAAACTAATGACATAAACGAAGACAATGAAGTGACACAACTACCATATCCTACCTTAAGACACATTAAAATCATCTTTACACACAAAACGGCAATCTCGCTCATTTCATTCCCCTTGATTTTAATATAATAACAGAGGTCAGCAGGTCTCTGATAAACCAGGGTAAATTCACAACCGAAAAAGCACAGAGTTACCAAGTAAATCTCGGTGATACAATGGCTTTTCCGATCAATGATTATTTTATGTTTCTCTTATTTTTCAAACAAAACCTACTTGATAATCTAGATTCTCATCACGTCGATTCTGCAATTAAATCTTTCAAAATTTTAATTGATTCACAAAGCTTAGAAACTTTTAACATAGCAAGGGATCTAGATAGTTTCACTTTATCAGAATGGAATTTAATAGAAGATCTTCTCCGATTTAACTTCAATGATCCAAAATACCAAATTATAGTATACACTGGTGAAATAGTTATACCTTCAGTGTCAGAGCGTCGTCGAATCATTCAAGAAAACCATAATTCCGTAGTAGGTGGTCATCGAGGCACCCACAAGATGTATAATCTCCTTAAAGGAAATTATGAATGGCCAGGAATGAGGAAAGAAATAGCTAATTTTGTTAGGTTTTGTCCAATTTGTCAAAGAAATAAAACTTATTCTACAAGAACAAAACAACCTATGTGCATCACCGACACTCCAACTCGTGCCTTTGAGAAAGTTCAAATGGATATCGTTGGTCCTCTGCCTGTAACAGAAAAGGAGAATAAATATTTGCTTACTCTTCAAGATAATTTAACTAGATATTCAGAAGCGATTCCTCTACCCAATATACAAGCAGTTACAGTAGCCCTTGCCTTAGCAGAAAATTTCATTAGTAGGTTTGGTTGTCCAAGAATAATTCACACGGACCAAGGAAGGAACTTTATTAGTCAGGTGATGGAAAATTTTTGTAAAATTTTAAAAATACAGAGGATAACTTCTACTGCGTTCCACCCACAATCCTTAGGTTCCTTAGAAAGAGCTCATCGAATCTTTATTGATTACCTCAAACATTATTGTATTAAAACTAATTGGGATGATTGGATACGATTTGGTATGTTTTCCTATAATACTTCTACTCATGAGGCTACAGGATTCACTCCACATGAATTGGTTTTTGGAGTCAAAGTTATAATTCCATCTGCATTCGCTAAAGAACAAGTACCTCGTACATTTATCCATTATTTAGACCAACTGTTTACCAAGATAACAACTACTCAGGCCACTGCAGCAGAAAACCTTGAAAGAGCTAAAGAAAGAAGTAAAACTTATTATGACAGGAAGCTAAATCCACGTGAATATAAAGTAAACGATGATGTATACCTCTTAAAAGAACCCAAAGTTTCAAAGCTTGATTCTGACTGGTTAGGTCCCTTTAAAATCAAACGTATGATTACCAATGTAACATGGGAATTAGATTTAGGAAATAATAAGTTTAAAATAGTCCATGTTAATAAGCTTAAATTAGCATCTATAAGACTTGCCGACGATGACATGGAATATTAATTGTAATGATATGATTTATAATTCAGAAATGCTGATGAAAGTTAAATATTGTGCGTTTCATACCTTGTATCTGAATGTGAGTGAAGCTCTATCAAATGTAAACCCAGCGTGTATGATAATTTGTAATGCGAAAAAGTTGTTCCGAAGAAACAACTTTTTGTACAGGGGCGAAGGTGTCACGTATCCCCTTACATGCGAGTAACACTTTATGGATTAGTAACCTTTTCATGTATTTGCCTGTGAATGAGACTTCAAGTATTAATAACTACCGCGCAAGCACGGAAATTCAAAAGAGCAGCGGGGAAAAAAGAGCGACGAGAAGAAAGAAGCAACGAACAGAAGAAGAAGAACCAGGAAGAAGGAAAGACGCATTGAGAATTCTCGCTTTAATAATTTCCGAAAAAACTAACACAAGAATAAACAGAAATTCAATTCAAATAAGTTTTATTTAATATTCGCGCTCTCCAGCAAAGTGGTTTAGCACTTCACGGGCATAGAACCCAATAGTCCTAGACCCATCGAGAAGATCCGTAACAAAACAAACAAATAAGCAAATAAACATATAACCAAATACCCAAATAAGCAACGAAACAAATAACCAAAGAAATTAATATCCAAATGAACAAGTACCCAAATAACCAATGAACCAAGTAACCAAATAAGCTGATAACCAAATTAGCAAGTAACCAAATAACTAAATACTCAAATAACCAAATTATCAAATTACCAAATAATCAAATAACCAAATAACCAGATAACCAAATAACCATATAAACAAATAACCAAATAACCAAAGAACCAAATAACAAAATAAAGAAGTAACCAAGTAACCAAACAACCACATACCCGAATAAGCAAGTAAGCAAATAACCAAATAAGCAAATATGCAAAAAACAAGTAACCAAATAACCAAATAACCATATAACCAAATGACCAAATAAACAGATAAGCAAATAGACATATAACCAAATACCCAAATAAGCAACGAAACAAGTAACCAAAGAAACTAATATCCAAATAAACAAGTAACCAATGAACCAAGTAACCAAATAAGCATATATCAAAATAAGCAAATAACCAAATAACCAAGTAACCAGATAACGACATAACCAAATAAGTAAATAACCAAATAATGAAATAAGCAAATAACCAAGTAACCAAACAACCAAATAAACAAATAGTCAAATAACCAAATAACCAAATAAACAACTAAACAAATAACCAAATGACCAAATTACCAAATAACCAAATAACCAAATAACCAAATAACCAAATAACAAAATAACCTAATAACCAAATAAGCAAATATCCAAATAACCAAATAACCAAAGAACCAAAGAATCAAATAACCAAATAACCAAATAACCCATTAACCAAGTAAACAAAGAAACAAATAACCAAAGAACCAAATATCCAAATAACCAAATAACCTAGTAACCAAATAACCAGATATCCAAATAACCAAATAACCAAATAACGAAATAACCAAGGAAGCAAATATCAAAATAACCAAATAATCAAATAACCAAAGAACCAAATAACCAAATGACCAAATAGCCAAGTAACCAGATAACCAAATAACCAAATAACCAAATAACCACGTAAACAATGAAACAAATAACCAAAGAACCAAATATCCAAATAACCAAATAACCAAATAACCAAATAACCAAATAACAAATGAATCAAATAACCAACGAACCAAATAACTAAATAACCAATGACGAAGTAACCAAATAACCAAGTAACGAAATAACCAAACAACCACATAACCAAATAACCAAATAATCAAATAACCAAATATCCACATAACCAAATAACCAAATTACGAAATATCCAAATAACCAGATATCCAAATAATCAAATAACCAAATAACCAAACAAGAAAATAACCAGATAAGCAAATAACCAAATAAGCAAATAACCAAATAACCAAATAACCAAATAACCAAATAACCAAATATCCAAATAACCAAATAACCAAGTAACCAAATAACGAAATAACCAAATATCCAAATAACCAAAGAACGAAAGAACCAAAGAACCAAAGAACCAAAGAACCAAATAACCAAATAACCAAATAACCAAATAACCAAATAACCAAATTACCAAATAACCAAATAACCAAATAACCAAATAACCAAATAACCAAATAAACAAGTATCATAATAACCAAATAACCAAATAACCAAATAACCAAATAACCAAATAACCAAATAACCAAATAACCAAATAACCAAATATCAAAATAACCAAATATCCAAATAACCAAATAACCAATTAACAAAATAAACAAATAACATAATAACCAAGTAACCAAATAACGAAATAACCAAATATCCAAATAACCAAAGAACCAAAGAACCAAAGAACCAAAGAACCAAAGAACCAAATAACCAAATAACCAAATAACCAAATAACCAAATAACCAAATAACCAAATAACCAAATAACCAAATAACCAAATAACCAAATAAACAAATAACATAATAACCAAATAACCAAATAACCAAATAAACAAATAACCAAATAACCAAATATCCAAATATACAGATATTCAAATAACCAAATAACAAAAGAACCAAAGACCAAATAACAGAATAACCAAATAACCAAATAATCAAATAACCAAATACCCAAATAACCAAATAACCAAATAAACAAATAACATAATAACCAAATAAGCAAATAACCAAATAAGCAAATAACCAAGTAACCAAATAACAAAATAACCAAATAACCAAGTAACCAAATAACCAAATAACCAAATAACCAAATAAGCAACTAACCAAATAACAAAATAACCAAATAACCAGATAACAGGATAAACAAATAACCAAATAACCAAATAAACAAATAACCAAATAACGAAGTAACCAAATGACCAAATACCGAAATAAAGAAGTACACAAAAAACCAAATAACCGAATAAACAAATAACCAAATAACCAAATAACCAAATAACCAAATAACCAAATAACCAAATAACCAAATAACCAAATAACCAAAAAGCCAAATAACAAAATAACCTAATAAACAGATAACCAAATAACCAAATAACCAGTTAACCAAATAACCAAATAGCCATATAACCAAATAACTAAATAACCATATAACCAAATAACCAAATAACCAAATAACCAAATAACCAGGAAACCAAATAAACTGTTCGGGAAACATCGAGTGGCTCTGCAGATTTATGGCTTGATGACGGGCATTTACGCTATTTGTGACAATGAGACCAGCAAGACGTCAAAATCCCTTGCTGGCAGGCTAGAACCAGATGGCAACCACTTGAAGGTTCTAGCCGAACGCGATGTCAATAGCGGAAGGCAAGTCATAAACCATGTGGCAGCCACTCATAAGAGAAAGTCTCCGAAGGCGAAAGGCGACGCTGAGAAATCCCGCCAAATTTTCTCCCCCACCTTGGACGAGGGCCCGCGAGCGGATGGAAGGGGAAGGAACATCGAAGGAAAGAGGCTTTCCGACCACTCGCGGGCAAGGAGAGATTTTCTGGACAGCTAACGGAAAAGACGGAAACCGTACCACTAGTGATCGCCAAAAAGGGACCGTCCCCTTGGCAAACAAAGACAACTTCCTCGTGGATCGACCGCCGATCACGAGCGCGAATAATTATTGTGAAGGGACCGTCCCTTAATAATCAAGCGTCTGAATGACAAAACTTTATACAGTCCATTATAATCGAAACACAGTTCATTTCACGGGCACGCGCAACCAAACATACCAATCCGGGCGCGATCATTGGTCCTTCGAGCCGGATCCAAGTGAACACAGTGATTACAGTTGTGAACTCCGTGCAAGTGAATTGTGTACCGTATATTATATACGAAAAGGATATAGGCGACAGGTGCTATATTCTGACGAAGACTCAACGGAGGACTACCAGTGGTATCAAACGCTTCATCCTGAGGTGGCCAGTGGCTCAACGGGGACAGGCGCCGTGAGCTCTACGACTGCAGCATCCCAGGAAATAAAAGCACAACCACTGCAAAGGTGAATGTTTGCGACAGCCGCCACATTCAAGGAGCATCCAAGGCAGTCAGATGCTCCATCCTGAGGTGGACAGTGGCTCAACGGGCACAGACGCCGTGAGCTTTACGACTGCAGCATCCCAGGAGACAGAAGCATAAACAATGCAAGAGTGAATGTGTGCGACAGCCGCCGCATTCAAGAATCAACCAAGGCTTCAGGCCCTACATCCTGAGGAGCCCAGCAGTTGAACGGGGACAGGCGCCGTCAACTGGCCACTGCAGCATCCCAGAAAGGTTGAGAGCAGGATTCGGCACCAGAGACAGGAACGGGTGGACAATCGGCGCATCTCCAGCTTATGTGGAATCTGCAGAGGCCGATCAAGCGAAACCTTCACATATTCCTGTCTTCTTCCGGTGAGTCGAGTTTTCATTCGTTCTTTGATTCGCGTTAGACGATGGCGGTTTCAAACGAAAATTCTCTCCGTAAACTCATCGTGGAGCGTGACCGCGTGCACGCTGTGTTGACCGAATGTGCAACTTTCTGGGACGATTGCGGAGCAACCACCGGGGTTGACTCCCTTCGGACGCTGCTCGAAAAGAGTTTCCTGTTGATAGACGAGTTCGAAGCGATTCAAGACGAAATTGACTCGCTAGTCGCTGGAACTCCAGAAGGGGAAACTCACGAGCAATTTCGTGTAAATTTTGAAGATATTTACTTTGACTTGATTGGCGCGTTGAAAGGTTACTTGAAACAATGGTCTGACGTAACACCGCCAATAACAAGCGTGCAACAACCGATGCAAATCGCGGTTTCATCTCCTGCGATCTCAGAGATTCCAACTCCCGTTCGGTTGCCGTTGGCAACAGGGCCGAGTTTTGATGGTTCTCTGGGGGAATGGATAGCGTTTCGGGATAAGTTCGAGTCACTTATAACCGGTAACGAAGCGCTTAGCAACGTGGAGCGGCTTCAGTATTTAAAGTCATCTTTAAAAGGGGAGGCTGCTCGGGTTCTGGACTCATTGGGCGTGTCCAATGAGAATTACGATGTTGCAAGGGAACTCTTGCGTAAAACATACGAGGAGACTGGGTTGATCGACCACCATGCAGGAGCATCTTTCAATCCGCCGACGATTCCGCGAGATTCGTCGGTGTCGGTGCAAACGGGTGCATGCCATCGCGTCGCGTCGCGTTCAGGGGCACCGTTTGTTTCGATAGCGACTCCGCGAGATTCGCCGGGAGTGTTGGAACAAAGAACATGCCGTTGCGTCACATTGTGCACCGGGGCAGCATTTGATATGCCGACGATTCTGCAGGATTCGTCGATAACCATGAAACGGGAAGTTGGCCATTGCGTTGTTTCACCGGTGGAAAGATCAGTCGATTGGCCAACGAATCCGTGCGATGTACCAGTAACTTCGCGACGGGAAATTGATTATTGCGTCGCGTCGTGTAAAGAAACAGTAGCCGAGTTGCCGACGATTCCACGGGATTCGTCGATAGTTTTGCAACAGGCAGCGTGCCATCGTATCGCGCTGCGGGAAGAAGTATTGCTCGGGTTGCCGGCGAGTCCGCGGGATTCGCCGGTGGTTTTGAAACCGGACGCCTGCCATCGCGTCGCGTCACGTATGAAGGCATCGTCCGATTTACCGGAGATTTCGATGAATTCACCGGTAATGTTGGAAAAGCAAAATTGTTATCGCGTCATATCGCACGCGGAAGTATCATTTGATCGGCCGACGATTCTGCAGAATTCGTCGGCGGTTTTGGAAAATGGATCTTGCCGTCGCGTCGCTTCGGAAGATAAGTCACAAGACCCTTTGTCTCGGGGAGTACGACCACCCACCCTAGAATGCTTGAATCTTCGGTGGAATGGTACATTCTGGCTCCCACAGCATCCAGATAACGGGTCAGTAACTAGAGCACTGGCTCTCAGTATATCAAAGGTACAGTTAGTGGTGTTTGTAGCCATCAACTATGGATTAGATCGTGTTCTTCTAATATTTGAAATAACCTCTAGATACACTCGCTTAGTACGCATAATCGAGTGGGATTTTAAATCGTGCCGGGCAGTCCGGCAAGAACAATTGAAGCGAGACAAAGGGTCCGTGGAAATTAACCTCATGCAGCCGAGTCGAATACGTTGCGTTTCATCGGTCGTTGACCTGCACCGGGCGATGCCTGCGGTTTTGAAATTGTCTAAGGCGCAGGCCTTTTTCGAGTCGACCGTTAGTTTACGGACAGGACAAGTTATTCCTGTTACGGGTAAGCTACGGTATCTAAATCGTGTCCTTTACGGTAAGGGATTCCTCAGGGTGGGCGGTCAACATCGTCACGCGCGCTTAGAATACGAGCAGCAACACCCTAGAAGCTTACCATGCGATTGCGATTGTTCTGCGTTAATAGCGCATTGTGAAATTAAGGCATATTGCACTCCGGTTATAAGACGGTGCTATCGGCAGTTTGCAAGCGGTATTGGCCATTTACAGGTGGAAGTACGGTCAGTTGGCTGCGGTACGGGCCAACTACCTGCTGCGAGGGTTCGAGTCGAGGCACGCGACGAGTTTCAAGGGACTCGAGACTTCCACAAACGCGTGTCAAATCAGCGGTGCATTTATGGCATTGCGGTCACAGAAAGATTCGGTCAGCACCTGCGACAGGTGATCGGAGAGCTTCGTTCCACAGTTAAGGAACTGTACGTCGTTCTGGCGCGGGTTAAAGCACGTGTGATTTCTCGACCTTTATATCCCACCTCTTCCGATCATCACAAGTTGAATCCTGTGACTCCTGGGCTCTTCTTCATAGAAGGCCCATTGTGTAATATTCTACATCCCGACGTCGCTGACGTCAAAAACAATCGCTTGAGTCGGTTTCAGGAGCACCAAGCGGTGTATCAACACGGATGGATGCATCGGCAACGCTATCGCCTCCATCAGTTGCAACGCAGCAACAATTGGAGCAACAACACACCAGGGCGACTGGCTATGGGCACCATGGCTGTGCTAAAGGAGGACATGCTTCCACCTTGGCAAATGAAATTGGTCCGAGTTGGAGCGCATCACCTAAGGAATGATCAGGATTGCTTGCTACCGATTGATGGCAAGTCTCCACCTCGCCAGAGTCAGTCCAGGGGACCGCCCCCTTATGACCCAGGAGGACAACACTGGCTGTTGGCAGTGGACTGGGAGTCCTCATCTCCTAAGGATCAGCAAAGGGGACCTCGCCCATTCGATCCAGGAGACCCAGAAGAGGACAGTCACGTGGATGGAAATTGGACACTCAACGTGTTTCATCGAATGTACATAAATATGAAACGACTCTAAGACACTTAACTATGTAGGACATTCAGGTGACATTAAGGATATACGTGTGCATGATGTCAGTGAAGTGTGTCGTAGTTTGTATGTGTGAGTATGTATGCTTGTATGTGTGATATTGAACGCGAGCCGTTCAAGGTGGGCGGCATGTTCGGGAAACATCGAGTGGCTCTGCAGATTTATGGCTTGATGACGGGCATTTACGCTATTTGTGACAATGAGACCAGCAAGACGTCAAAATCCCTTGCTGGCAGGCTAGAACCAGATGGCAACCACTTGAAGGTTCTAGCCGAACGCGATGTCAATAGCGGAAGGCAAGTCATAAACCATGTGGCAGCCACTCATAAGAGAAAGTCTCCGAAGGCGAAAGGCGACGCTGAGAAATCCCGCCAAATTTTCTCCCCCACCTTGGACGAGGGCCCGCGAGCGGATGGAAGGGGAAGGAACATCGAAGGAAAGAGGCTTTCCGACCGCTCGCGGGCAAGGAGAGATTTTCTGGACAGCTAACGGAAAAGACGGAAACCGTACCACTAGTGATCGCCAAGAAGGGACCGTCCCCTTGGCAAACAAAGACAACTTCCTCGTGGATCGACCGCCGATCACGAGCGCGAATAATTATTGTGAAGGGACCGTCCCTTAATAATCAAGCGTCTGAATGACAAAACTTTATACAGTCCATTATAATCGAAACACAGTTCATTTCACGGGCACGCGCAACCAAACAGACCAATCCGGGCGCGAACATAAACAAATAGCCAAATAACCAAATTACCAGATATTCAAATAACCAAACAACAATATAACCAAATAACAAAATAAGCAAATACCCAAATAATCAAGGAACCAAATAACCAAATAAACAAATAGCAAAGTACCCAAGTAACCAAATAACCTAAGAAGCAAATAACCAAAGAACCAAATAACCAAATAAACAAATAACCAAATAACCAAGTAACCAAATGACCAAATAAACATATACCCAAAAAACCAAATAACCAAATGAACAAATAACCAAATAACCAAATAACCTATTAACCAAACAACCAAATAACCATATAACCAAATAACAAAATAACCAAATAACCAAATATCCAAATAACCAAATAACCAAGTAACCACGTAACCACATAACCAAATAAGCAAATAAACAAATAACAAAATAAGCACATAACCAAATAAGCAAATAAGCAAATAACCAAATAACCAAATAACCTAATACCGAAATAACCAAATTTCCAAATAACCAAGTAAACAAATAACCAAATATCCAAATAACCAAATATACAAAAAACCAAAGAACCAAAGAACCAAAGAACCAAATAACCGAATAACCGAATACCCAAATAACCATACAACCAAATAACGAAATAACCAATGAAGCAAATATCCAAAGAACCAAATAACCAAATAACCAAGTAACCAAATAACCAAATATCCAAATAACCAAATAACCAAATAAGCAAATGACCAGATAACCAAATAACCAATTAACCAAATAATCAAATTACCAAATATACAAACAACCAAATAACCAAATAACCTAATAAACAAATAACCAACTAACCAAATAACCTATTAACCAAACAACCAAATAACCATATAACCAAATAACCAAATAAGCATATAACCAAATAACAAAATAACCAAATAACCAAATATCCAAGTAACCAAATAACCAAATAACCAAGTAACCACATAACCACATAACCAAATAAGCAAATAAACAAATAACCAAATAAGCACATAACCAAATAAGCAAATAACGAAATAACCAAGTAACCAAATAACCAAGTAACCAAATAACCAAGTAACCAAATAAACAAATAACCGAATAACCAAATAACAAAGTAACCAAATAACCACATAACCTAATACCGAAATAACCAAATTACCAAATAACCAAGTAACCAAATAACCAAATATCCAAATAACCAAATATACAAAAAACCAAAGAACCAAAGGACCAAAGAACCAAATAACCGAATAACCAAATAACCAAATAACCATATAACCAAATAACCAAATAACCAAATAACCAAATAACCAAATAACCAAATAACCAAATAACCAAATAAACAAACAACATAATAACCAAATAACCAAATAACCAAATAACCAAATAACCAGGTAACCTAATATCCAAATAACCAAATAACCAAATAACCAAATAACCAAATAACCAAAAAAACAAATAACATAATAACCAAATAACCAAATAACCAAATAAACAAATAACATAATAACCAAATAACCATATAAACAAATAAGCAAATAAACAAATAACTAAATAACCGAATAGCCAAACAACCTAATAACCAAATAACCAAATAACCAAATAACCAGATATCCAAATAACCAGAGAACGAAAAAACCAAAAAACCAAATAACCAAATAACCGAATAACCAAAGAACCATATAATCAAATTACCAAATAACCAAATAACCAAATATCCAAATAACCAAATAAGCAAATAACCAAATTACCAAATAACCATGTAACCAAATGACCAAATAAACAAGTAACCAAATAAACAAAGAAACAAATAACCAAATAACCAAATAAACAAATAACATAATAACCAAATAACCGAATAACCAAATAACCAAATAATCAAATAACCAAATAACCAACTAAACAAATAACATAATAACCAAATAAACAAATAACATAGTAACCAAATAACCAAATAACCAAATAACCAAGTATCCAAATAACCAAATAAGCAAATAACCAAGTAACCAAGTAACCAAATGACCAAATAACCAAGTAACCAAATAACCAAATTACCAAATTCACAAATAACCAAATAACCAAATAACAAAATAACCAAATAACCAATTAACCAAATAATCAAATAACCAAATAACCAAATAACCAAATTACAAAATAACAAAATAGTCAAATAACCAAATAACCAATTAACCGAGTAACCAAATAACCAAATGACCATATAACCAAATAACCAAATAACCATATAACCAACTAACCAAATAACAAATAAAGAAATAACCGAATAACCAAATAAAGAAATAAAAATATAACCAAATAAGCAAATAGCCAAATAACAAAATTACCAAATATTCAAATAACGAAACAACCATGTAACCAAATAACAAAATACACAAATACACAAATAATCAAGGAACCAAATAACCAAATAAACAAATAACAAAGTAACCAAATAACCAAACAACCAAAGAAACAAATAACCAAAGAATCAAATAACCAAATAACCAAAGGAACAAATAATCAAATAACCGCATAACTAAATAACCAAACAAGCAAATAACCAGATAACCAAATAACCAATTAACCAAATATACAAATAACCAAATAACCAAATAACCTAATAAACAAATAACCAAATAACCAAATAACCATATAACTAAATAACCAAATAACCAAATAACCAAATATCCAAATAACCAAATAACCAAATAACCAAGTAACCAAATAACCAAATGACCAAATGACCAAATGTCCAAATGACAAAATGAGCAAATGACCAAGTGACCAAATAACCAAAAAACCAAATAACCAAATAAACAAATAACCAAATAACCAAGTAACCAAATGACCAAGTAACCAAATAAACAAATACCCAAAAAACCAAATAACCAAATGAACAAATTGCCAAATAACCAATTAACCAAATAACCAAATAACCAAGTAACCAAATAACCAAGTAACCAAATAAAGAAATATCCAAATAACCAAATAACCACATAACCAAATACCGAAGTAACCAAATTACCAAATAACCAAATAACCAAATAACCAAATACCCAAATAACCAAATTATCAAATAACCAAATAACCAAATAACCAAATTATCAAATAACCAAATAACCAAATTATCAAATAACCAAATAACCAAATAACCAAGGAACAAAATAAACAGATACCCAAAAAACCAAATAATCAAGGAACCAAATAACCAAATAACCAAATAAGCAATAACCAAGTAACCAAATAACCACATAAACAAATAACCAAATAACCAAATAACCAAATAAGCAAATAACCAAGTAACCAAATGACCAAATAACCAAATAACCAAGTAACCAAATAAGCAAAAATAACCAAATAATCAAATAAACAACTAACCACATAACCAAATAAGCAAATGACCAAGTAACCAAATAAACAAATACGCAAAAAAACAAATAACCAAATGAACAAATATCCAAATAACCAAATAACCTAATAAACAAGTAACCAAATAACCAAGTAACCAGAGAAACAAATATCCAAATAACCAAATAACCACATAACCAAATAGCGAAATAACCAAATTACCAAATAATCGAATAACCAAATAACCAAATTATCAAATAACCAAATAACCAAATAACCAAATAACCTAATAACCAAATAACCAAATAACAAAATAAACAAATACCCAAATAATCAAGGAACCAAATAACCAAATAACCAAATAACCAAATAACCAAATAACCAAATAAGCAATAACCAAGTAACCAGATAACCACATAAACAAATAACCAAATAACCAAATAACCAGTTAAACAAATAACCAAATAACCATATAACCAAATAACCAAATAACCATATAACCAATTAACTAAATAACCAAATAAACAAATAACCAAATAACCAAATAACCAGGGAACCAAATAAACAAATAGCCAAATAACCAAATAACCAATTGCCCAAATGACCAAATTACGAATAATCAAATGACCAAATAAACATATAAACAAATTACCAAATAACCAAATAACCAAATAACCAAATAACCAAATAACCTAATAACGAAATGAGCAAATATACAAATAACCATATAACCAAATAACCAAAAAACCAAATAACCAATTAACCAAGTAAACAAAGAACCAAGTAACCAAAGAACCAAATATCCAAATAACCAAATAACGAAATAACCAAATAACCAGATATCCAAATAACCAAATAACCAAATAACGAAATAGCCAAAGAAGCAAATATCCAAAGAACCAAATAACCAAAGAACCAAATAACCAAATAACCAAATAACCAGGTAACCAAACAACCAAATAAACAAATAGTCAAATAACCAAATAACTAAATAAACAAGGAAACAAATAACCAGAGAAACTAATATCCAAATAACCAAAAAACCAAACAACCAAATGAAAAAAGAAACAAATAACCAAAGAACCTAATATCCAAATATTCAAATAACCAAATAACCAAATAACAGAATAACCAAATAACCAAATATCCAAATAACCAAGTAATCAAATAACCAAAGAATCAAATAACCAGATAACCAATTAACCAGGTAACCAAATAACCACATAACCATATACGCAAATAAACAAATAACCAAATAACAAATGAAACAAATAGTCAAATAACCAAATAACCAAATAACCAAATATCCAAATAAACAAATAACCAAAACACCAAATAACCACATAACCGAATAAGCAAATAAGCAAATAAGCAAATATGCAAATAAACATATAACCAAATAACCAAATAACCATATAACCAAATGACCAAATAAACAAATAACCAAAAAAGCAAATAACCACATAACCGAATATGCAAATAAACAAATAAGCAAATATACAAATATCAAAATAAACATATAAGCAAATAAGCAAATAACCAAATAACCAAATAACCAAATAACCAAATCACCAAATAACCAAGTAACCAAATAACCAAATAACCAAATAACCAACTAACCAAATAACCAAAAAAATTTTCAAACAAAGCCTACTTGAAAATCTAGATTCTCATCACGTCGATTCTGCAATTAAACCTTTCAAAATTTTAATTGATTCACAAAGCTTAGAAACTTTTAACATAGCAAGGGATCTAGATATTTTCACTTTATCAGAATGGAATTTAATAGAAGATCTTCTCCGATTTAACTTCAATGGTCCAAAATACCAAATTATAGTATGCACTGGTGAAATAGTTATACCTTCGGTGTCAGAGCGTCGTCGAATCATTCAAGAAAACCATAATTCCGTAGTAGGTGGTCATCGAGGTACCCACAAGATGTATAATCTCCTTAAAGAAAATTATGAATGGCCAGGAATGAGGAAAGAAATAGCTAATTTTGTTACGTATCCTCTTGATGGGTCTAGGACTATTGGGTTCTATGCCCGTGAAGTGCTAAACCACTTTGCTCGAGAGCGCGAATATTAAATAAAACTTATTTGAATTGAATTTCTGTTTATTCTTGTGTTAGTTTTAAGGAAATTATTAAAGCGAGAATTCTCAATGCGTCTTTCCTTCTTCCTGGTTCTTCTTCTTCTGTTCGTTGCTTCTTTCTTCTCGTCGCTCTTTTTTCCCCGCTGCTCCTTTGAATTTTCGCGCTTGCGCGGTAGTTATTAATACTTCAAGTCTCATTCACATGACAGGCAAATACATGAAAAGGTTATTTAAACAACTAACCAAATAACTAAATAATCAAATTACCAAATAACCAAATAACCAAATAGCTAAATACTCAAATAACCAAATTATCAAATAACCAAATAACCAAATAACCAAATAACCAAATAACCAAATAACCAAATAACCAAATAACCAAATAACCAAATAGCCAAATAATCAAATAACCAAATAAGCAAATAATCAAGTAACCAAATAACCGAATAACCAAATAACCAAATAACCAAATATCAAAGTAACCAAATATCCAAATAACCAAATAACCGATTAACCAAATAAACAAATAACATAATGACCAAGAAACCAAATAACGAAGTAACCAAATATCCAAATAACCAAAGAACCAAAGAACCAAAGAACCAAGGAACCAAAGAACCAAAGAACCAAATAACCAAATAACCAAATAACCAAATACCCAAATAACCAAATATCCAAATAACCAAATAACCAATTAACCAAATAAACAAATAACATAATAACCAAATAACCAAATAAACAAATAACCAAATAACCAAATATCCAAATAACCAAATATTCAAATAACCAAAGAACCAAAGAACCAAAGAACCAAATAACAGAATAATCAAATAACCAAATAACCAAATAACCAAATACACAAATAACCAAATAACCAAATAAACAAATAACATAATAACCAAATAACCAAATAACCAAATAAACAAATAACCAAATAACCAAATAACCAAATAACCAAATAACCAAATAACAAAATAAACATATAACATAATAACCAAATAACCAAATAACCAAATAAATAAATAACCAAATAACCAAATATCCAAATAACCAAATAAGCAAATAACCAAGTAACCAAATAACGAAATGACCAAATAACCAAGTATCCCAATAAACAAATACCCAAATATCCAAATAACCAAAAAAACAAATAACCAAATAGCCAAATAACAAAATAACCTAATAAACAAATAACCAAATAACCAAATAACCAGTTAACCAAATAACCATATAACCAAATAACCAAATAACCATATAACCAAATAACCAAATAACCAAATAAACAAATAACCAAATAACCAAATAACCAGGAAACCAAATAAACAAATAGCCAAATAACCAAATTACCAAATATTCAAATAACCAAACAACCATATAACCAAATAACCAAATAACCAAATAAACAAATAACCAGATATCCAAATAACCAAATATTCAAATAACCAAAGAACCAAAGAACCAAAGAACCAAATAACAGAATAACCAAATAACCAAATAACCAAATAACCAAATACCCAAATAACCAAATAACCAAATAAACAAATAACATAATAACCAAATAACCAAATAACCAAATAAACAAATAACATAATAACCAAATAACCAAATAACCAAATAAACAAATAGGCCAATAACCAAATAACTAAATAACCGAATAACCAAACAACCAAATAACCAAATAACCAAATAAACAAATAACCAGATATCCAAATAACCAGAGAACGAAAAAACCAAGAAACCAAATAACCAAATAATCGAATAACCGAAGAACCATATAACCAAGTAACCAAATAACCAAATAACCAAATAACCAAAGAAACTTAAAACCAAATAAACAAAGAAACAAATAACCAAAGAAGCTAACGTCCAAATAACCAAATAACCAAGTAACCAAATTACCAAATAACCGAATAGCCAAATAACCAAGTCAGCAAATAAGCAAATTACCAAATAACCATGTAAAAAATGACCAAATAAACAAATAACCAAATAAACTTATAACCAAATAAACAAAGAAACAAATAACCAAAGAAGCTAACGTCCAAATAACCAAATAACCGAGTAACCAAATTACCAAATAACCGAATAGCCAAATAACCAAGTAAGCAAATAACCAAGTAACCAAATAACAACATAACCAAATAAGTAAATAACCAAATAACCACATAAGCAAATAACCAAATAAGCAAATAACCAAGTAACCAAATAACAAAATAACCAAATAATCAAGTAACCAAATAACCAAATAACCAAATAACCAAATAACCAAATAAGCAACTAACCAAATAACAAAATAACCAAATAACCAAATAACAGAATAAACAAATAACCAAATAACCAAATAAACAAATAACCAAATAACGAAGTAACCAAATGACCAAATACCGAAATAAACAAGTACCCAAAAAACCAAATAACCGAATAAACAAATAACCAAATAACCAAATAACCAAATAACCAAATAACCAAATAACCAAATAACCAAATAACCAAATAACCAAATAACCAAATAAAAAAAGAACATAATAACCAAATAACCAAATATCCAAATAACCAAATAAGCAAATAACCATGTAACCAAATAACCAAGTATCCAAATAAACAAATACCCAAATATCCAAATAACCAAAAAAACAAATAACCGAATAGCCAAATAACAAAATAACCTAATAAACAAATAACCAAATAACCAAATAACAAGTTAACCAAATGACCAAATAACCATATAACCAAATAACCAAATAACCATATATCCAAATAACCAAATAACCAAATAAACAAATAACCAAATAACCAGGAAACCAAATAAACAAATAGCCAATTAATCAAATTACCAAATATTCAAATAACCAAACCACCATGTAACCAAATAACAAAATAAGCAAATACCCAAATGATCAAGGAACCAAATAACCAAATAAACAAATAACATAATAACCAAATAACCAAATAACCAAATAAACAAATTACATAATAACCAAATAACCAAATAACCAAATAAACAAATAGGCCAATAACCAAATAACTAAATAACCGAATAACCAAACAACCAAATAACCAAATAACCAAATAACCAAATAAACAAATAACCAGATATCCAAATAACCAGAGAACGAAAAAACCAAAAAACCAAATAACCAAATAATCGAATAACCAAAGAACCATATAACCAAATAACCAAATAACCAAATAACCAAATAACCAAATAAACAAATAACCAAATAAACTTATAACCAAATAAACAAAGAAACAAATAACCAAAGAAGCTAACGTCCAAATAACCAAATAACCGAGTAACCAAATTACCAAATACCCAAATATCCAAATAACCAAAAAAACAAATAACCAAATAGCCAAATATCAAAATAACCTAATAAACAAATAACCAAATAACCAAATAACCAGTTAACCAAATAACCATATAACCAATTAACCAAATAACCATATAACCAAATAACCAAATAAACAAATAACCAAATAACCAAATAACCAGGAAAGCAAATAAACAAATAGCCAAATAACCAAATTACCAAATATTCAAATAACCAAACAACCATATAACCAAATAACAAAATAAGCAAATACCCAAATAATCAAGGAACCAAATAAACAAATAACAAAGTACCCAAGTAAACAAATAACCTATGAACCAAATAACCAAAGAACCAAATAACCAAATAACCAAATGAACAAATAATCAAATAACCGCATAACCAAATAACCAGATAAGCAAATAACCAGATAACCAAATAACCAATTAACCAAATAACCAAATTACCAAATATACAAATAACCAAATAACCAAATAACCGAATAAACAAATAGCCAAATAACCAAGTAAGCAATTAACCAAACAACCAAATGACCAAATAATCTAATAAACAAATAACCAAATAACCAAATAACCAAATATCCAAATAACCAAATAACCAAATAACCAAATAACCAAATAACCAAATTACCAAATATCCAAATAACTAAATATCCAAATAATCAAATAACCAAATAACCAAACAAGAAAATAACCAGATAAACAAATAACCAAATGAGCAAGTGACCAAATGTCGAAATGACAAAATGAGCAAATCACCAAGTGACCAAGTGATCAAGCGACCGAATGACCAATTGACCAAATGACCAAATTACCAAATATTCAAATAAACAAACAACCAAATAACCAAATAACCAAATAACCAAATGCCCAAATAACCAAATGACCAAATAAACAAATATCCAAATAAACAAGTAACCAAATAAATAATGTACCAAATAACCAAATAAGCATATACACAAATAAGCAAATAACCAAATAACCAAGTAACCAGATAGCGACATAACCAAATAAGTAAATAACCAAATAACGTAATAAGCAAATAACCAAGTAACCAAACAACCAAATAAACAAATAGTCAAATAACCAAATAAGCAAATAAACAAGGAACAAATAACCAATGAAACTAATATCCAAATAACCAAACGACCAAATAAGCAAAAAACAAAGAAACAAAGAACCTAATATCCAAATAATCTAATATCCAAATAACCAAATAATAGACCAACCACATAACCAAATATCCAAATAACCAAACAACCAAATAACCAAATATCGAAATAACCAAATAACCAAATAACCAAGTAACCAAATAACCAAGTAACCAAATAACCAAATGACCAAATGACCAAATGCCCAAATGCCCAAATGACAAGATGAACAAATGACCAAGTGACCAAGTGATCAAGTGACCAAATGAACAACTGGCCAAGTGACCAAATCACCTAATGACCAAATAACCAAATAACCATAAAACCAAATAACCGAATGAACAAATAACAAAATAACCAAATAACCAAATAACCAAATAAACAAATAACCAAATAAACAAATAATCAAATAACCAGATAAGCAAATAACCAAATAACCAAATAACCATATAACCAATTAACCATATAACCAAAATACCAAATATACAAATAAACAAATAACCAAATAACCAAATGACCAAGTGAACAAATGCCCAAATGACAAAATGACCAAATGACCAAGTGACCAAGTGATCAAGCGACCAAATGACCAATTGACCAAATGACCAAATTACCAAATGACCAAATAACCAAATAACCAAATAACCAAATAACCAAATAAACAAATAACCAAATAACCAAGTAACCAAATAACCAAATAACCAAATAAACAAATACCCAAAAAACGAAACAACGAAATGAACAAATAACATAGTAACCAAGTAACCAAATAGCCAAATAACCAAATAAACAAATACCCAAAAAACCAAACAACGAAATGAACAAATAACATAATAACCAAATAACCAAATAAGCAAATAAACAAATAACCAAATAACCGAATAACCAAAGAACCATATAACCAAATAAGCAAATAACCAAATAGCCAAATATCCAAGTAACCATATAAGCAAATAACCAAGTAGCCAAATAACCAAATGACCAAATAACCAAGAATTCCAAATAACCAAATAAACAAATAAACAATGAATCAAATAACCAAAGAACCAAATAACCAAATAACCAAATGACCAAGTAACCAAATAACCAAGTAACCAAATAACCAAATAACCAAATAACCAAATAAGCAAATAACGAAATAACCATATAACGAAATAACCAAATTCACAAATAACCAAATAAGCAAATATCCAAATAACCAAATAACAGAATAACAAATTGACGAAATAACCAAATATCCAAATAACCAAGTAACGAAATAACCAAATAACCAAATAACTGGATAACAAATTCACCAAATAACCAAATATCCAAATAACCAAGTAACCAAATAACCAAATAACCAAATTCACAAATAACCAAATAACCAAATAACAGAATAACAAAATGACCAAATAAGCAAATATCCAAATAACCAAATAACCAATTAACCAAGTAAACAAAGAACCAAATAACCAAAGAACCAAATATCCAAATAACCAAATAACGAAATAACCAAAGGAGCAAATATACAAAGAACCAAATAACCAATGAATCAAATAATCAAAGAAGCAAATAACCAAATAACCAAATGACCAAGTAACCAAATAACCAAGTAACGAAATAACCAAACAACCACATAACCAAATAACCAAATAACCAAATAACCAAATAACCAAATAAACAAACAAAATAATAACCAAATAACCAAATAACCAAATAACCAAATATACAAATAACCAAATATCCAAATAAGCAGAGAACCAAAGAACCAAATAACAGAATAACCAAATAACCAAATAACCAAATAACCAAATAACCAAATAAACAAATAACATAATAACTAAATAACCGAATAACCAAACAACCAAATAACCAAATAACCAAATAAACAAATAACCAGATATCCAAATAACCAAATTACCAAATATACAAATAACCAAATAACCAAATAAACTAATAAACAAATAGCCAAATAACCAAGTAACCAATTAACCAAACAACCAAATAACCAAATAACCTAATAAACAAATAACATAATAACCAAGTAACCAAATAACCAAATAAACAAATAGGCCAATAACCAAATAACTAAATAACCGAATAACCAAACAACCAAATAACCAAATAACCAAATAAACAAATAACCAGATATCCAAATAACCAGAGAACGAAAAAACCAAAAAACCAAATAACCAAATAATCGAATAACCAAAGAACCATATAACCAAGTAACCAAATAACCAAATAACCAAAGAAACTTATAACCAAATAAACAAAGAAACAAATAACCAAAGAAGCTAACGTCCAAATAACCAAATAACCGAGTAACCAAATTACCAAATAACCGAATAGCCAAATAACCAAGTAAGCAAATAACCAAGTAACCAAATAACCACATAACCAAATAAGTAAATAACCAAATAACCAAATAAGCAAATAACCAGATAAGCAAATAACCAAATAAGCAAATAACCAAGTAACCAAATAACAAAATAACCAAATAATCAAGTAACCAAATAACCAAATAACCAAATAACCAAATAACCAAATAACAAAATAACCAAATAACCAAATAACAAAATAAACATATAACATAATAACCAAATAACCAAATAACCAAATATCCAAATAACCAAATAACCAAGTAACCAAATAACGAAATGACCAAATAACCAAGTATCCCAATAAAGAAATACCCAAATATCCAAATAACCAAAAAAACAAATAACCAAGTAGCGAAATAACAAAATAACCTAATAAACAAATAACCAAATAACCAAATAACCAATTAACCAAATAACCATATAACCAAACAACCAAATAACCATATAACCAAATAACCAAATAACCAAATAAACAAATAACCAAATAACCAAATAACCAGGAAACCAAATAAACAAATAGCCAAATAACCAAATTACCAAATATTCAAATAACCAAACAACCATATAACCAAATAACAAAATAAGCAAATACCCAAATAATCAAGGAACCAAATCACCAAATAAACAAATAACAAAGTACCCAAGTAACCAAATAACATAAGAACCAAATAACCAAAGAACAAAAGAACCGAAGTACTAAATAACTAAATAACTAAATAACTAAATAACTAAATAACTAAATAACAAAATAACAAAATAACAAAATAACAAAATAACAAAATAACAAAATAACAAAATAACAAAATAACAAAATAACAAAATAACAAAATAACAAAATAACAAAATAACAAAATAACAAAATAACAAAATAACAAAATAACAAAATAACAAAATAACAAAATAACAAAATAACAAAATAACAAAATAACAAAATAACAAAATAACAAAATAACAAAATAACAAAATAACAAAATAACAAAATAACAAAATAACAAAATAACAAAATAACAAAATAACAAAATAACAAAATAACAAAATAACAAAATAACAAAATAACAAAATAACAAAATAACAAAATAACAAAATAACAAAATAACAAAATAACAAAATAACAAAATAACAAAATAACAAAATAACAAAATAACAAAATAACAAAATAACAAAATAACAAAATAACAAAATAACAAAATAACAAAATAACAAAATAACAAAATAACAAAATAACAAAATAACAAAATAACAAAATAACAAAATAACAAAATAACAAAATAACAAAATAACAAAATAACAAAATAACAAAATAACAAAATAACAAAATAACAAAATAACAAAATAACAAAATAACAAAATAACAAAATAACAAAATAACAAAATAACAAAATAACAAAATAACAAAATAACAAAATAACAAAATAACAAAATAACAAAATAACAAAATAACAAAATAACAAAATAACAAAATAACAAAATAACAAAATAACAAAATAACAAAATAACAAAATAACAAAATAACAAAATAACAAAATAACAAAATAACAAAATAACAAAATAACAAAATAACAAAATAACAAAATAACAAAATAACAAAATAACAAAATAACAAAATAACAAAATAACAAAATAACAAAATAACAAAATAACAAAATAACAAAATAACAAAATAACAAAATAACAAAATAACAAAATAACAAAATAACAAAATAACAAAATAACAAAATAACAAAATAACAAAATAACAAAAAAACAAAATAACAAAATAACAAAATAACAAAATAACAAAATAACAAAATAACAAAATAACAAAATAACAAAATAACAAAATAACAAAATAACAAAATAACAAAATAACAAAATAACAAAATAACAAAATAACAAAATAACAAAATAACAAAATAACAAAATAACAAAATAACAAAATAACAAAATAACAAAATAACAAAATAACAAAATAACAAAATAACAAAATAACAAAATAACAAAATAACAAAATAACAAAATAACAAAATAACAAAATAACAAAATAACAAAATAACAAAATAACAAAATAACAAAATAACAAAATAACAAAATAACAAAATAACAAAATAACAAAATAACAAAATAACAAAATAACAAAATAACAAAATAACAAAATAACAAAATAACAAAATAACAAAATAACAAAATAACAAAATAACAAAATAACAAAATAACAAAATAACAAAATAACAAAATAACAAAATAACAAAATAACAAAATAACAAAATAACAAAATAACAAAATAACAAAATAACAAAATAACAAAATAACAAAATAACAAAATAACAAAATAACAAAATAACAAAATAACAAAATAACAAAATAACAAAATAACAAAATAACAAAATAACAAAATAACAAAATAACAAAATAACAAAATAACAAAATAACAAAATAACAAAATAACAAAATAACAAAATAACAAAATAACAAAATAACAAAATAACAAAATAACAAAATAACAAAATAACAAAATAACAAAATAACAAAATAACAAAATAACAAAATAACAAAATAACAAAATAACAAAATAACAAAATAACAAAATAACAAAATAACAAAATAACAAAATAACAAAATAACAAAATAACAAAATAACAAAATAACAAAATAACAAAATAACAAAATAACAAAATAACAAAATAACAAAATAACAAAATAACAAAATAACAAAATAACAAAATAACAAAATAACAAAATAACAAAATAACAAAATAACAAAATAACAAAATAACAAAATAACAAAATAACAAAATAACAAAATAACAAAATAACAAAATAACAAAATAACAAAATAACAAAATAACAAAATAACAAAATAACAAAATAACAAAATAACAAAATAACAAAATAACAAAATAACAAAATAACAAAATAACAAAATAACAAAATAACAAAATAACAAAATAACAAAATAACAAAATAACAAAATAACAAAATAACAAAATAACAAAATAACAAAATAACAAAATAACAAAATAACAAAATAACAAAATAACAAAATAACAAAATAACAAAATAACAAAATAACAAAATAACAAAATAACAAAATAACAAAATAACAAAATAACAAAATAACAAAATAACAAAATAACAAAATAACAAAATAACAAAATAACAAAATAACAAAATAACAAAATAACAAAATAACAAAATAACAAAATAACAAAATAACAAAATAACAAAATAACAAAATAACAAAATAACAAAATAACAAAATAACAAAATAACAAAATAACAAAATAACAAAATAACAAAATAACAAAATAACAAAATAACAAAATAACAAAATAACAAAATAACAAAATAACAAAATAACAAAATAACAAAATAACAAAATAACAAAATAACAAAATAACAAAATAACAAAATAACAAAATAACAAAATAACAAAATAACAAAATAACAAAATAACAAAATAACAAAATAACAAAATAACAAAATAACAAAATAACAAAATAACAAAATAACAAAATAACAAAATAACAAAATAACAAAATAACAAAATAACAAAATAACAAAATAACAAAATAACAAAATAACAAAATAACAAAATAACAAAATAACAAAATAACAAAATAACAAAATAACAAAATAACAAAATAACAAAATAACAAAATAACAAAATAACAAAATAACAAAATAACAAAATAACAAAATAACAAAATAACAAAATAACAAAATAACAAAATAACAAAATAACAAAATAACAAAATAACAAAATAACAAAATAACAAAATAACAAAATAACAAAATAACAAAATAACAAAATAACAAAATAACAAAATAACAAAATAACAAAATAACAAAATAACAAAATAACAAAATAACAAAATAACAAAATAACAAAATAACAAAATAACAAAATAACAAAATAACAAAATAACAAAATAACAAAATAACAAAATAACAAAATAACAAAATAACAAAATAACAAAATAACAAAATAACAAAATAACAAAATAACAAAATAACAAAATAACAAAATAACAAAATAACAAAATAACAAAATAACAAAATAACAAAATAACAAAATAACAAAATAACAAAATAACAAAATAACAAAATAACAAAATAACAAAATAACAAAATAACAAAATAACAAAATAACAAAATAACAAAATAACAAAATAACAAAATAACAAAATAACAAAATAACAAAATAACAAAATAACAAAATAACAAAATAACAAAATAACAAAATAACAAAATAACAAAATAACAAAATAACAAAATAACAAAATAACAAAATAACAAAATAACAAAATAACAAAATAACAAAATAACAAAATAACAAAATAACAAAATAACAAAATAACAAAATAACAAAATAACAAAATAACAAAATAACAAAATAACAAAATAACAAAATAACAAAATAACAAAATAACAAAATAACAAAATAACAAAATAACAAAATAACAAAATAACAAAATAACAAAATAACAAAATAACAAAATAACAAAATAACAAAATAACAAAATAACAAAATAACAAAATAACAAAATAACAAAATAACAAAATAACAAAATAACAAAATAACAAAATAACAAAATAACAAAATAACAAAATAACAAAATAACAAAATAACAAAATAACAAAATAACAAAATAACAAAATAACAAAATAACAAAATAACAAAATAACAAAATAACAAAATAACAAAATAACAAAATAACAAAATAACAAAATAACAAAATAACAAAATAACAAAATAACAAAATAACAAAATAACAAAATAACAAAATAACAAAATAAAATAACAAAATAACAAAATAACAAAATAACAAAATAACAAAATAACAAAATAACAAAATAACAAAATAACAAAATAACAAAATAACAAAATAACAATAACAAAATAACAAAATAACAAAATAACAAAATAACAAAATAACAAAATAACAAAATAACAAAATAACAAAATAACAAAATAACAAAATAACAAAATAACAAAATAACAAAATAACTAAATAACTAAATAACTAAATAACAAAATAACAAAATAACAAAATAACAAAATAACAAAATAACAAAATAACAAAATAACAAAATAACAAAATAACAAAATACAAAATAACAAAATAACAAAATAACAAAATAACAAAATAACAAAATAACAAAATAACAAAATAACAAAATAACAAAATAACAAAATAACAAAATAACAAAATAACAAAATAACAAAATAACAAAATAACAAAATAACAAAATAACAAAATAACAAAATAACAAAATAACAAAATAACAAAATAACAAAATAACAAAATAACAAAATAACAAAATAACAAAATAACAAAATAACAAAATAACAAAATAACAAAATAACAAAATAACAAAATAACAAAATAACAAAATAACAAAATAACAAAATAACAAAATAACAAAATAACAAAATAACAAAATAACAAAATAACAAAATAACAAAATAACAAAATAACAAAATAACAAAATAACAAAATAACAAAATAACAAAATAACAAAATAACAAAATAACAAAATAACAAAATAACAAAATAACAAAATAACAAAATAACAAAATAACAAAATAACAAAATAACAAAATAACAAAATAACAAAATAACAAAATAACAAAATAACAAAATAACAAAATAACAAAATAACAAAATAACAAAATAACAAAATAACAAAATAACAAAATAACAAAATAACAAAATAACAAAATAACAAAATAACAAAATAACAAAATAACGAAATAACAAAATAACAAAATAACAAAATAACAAAATAACTAAATAACTAAATAACTAAATAAGCAAATAAACAAGGAACAAATAACCAATGAAACTAATATCCAAATAACCAAACGACCAAATAACCAAATAAACAAAGAAACAAAGAACCAAAGAACCTAATATCCAAATAATCTAATATCCAAATAACCAAATAATAGAATAACCACATAACCAAATACCCAAATAACCAAGTAACCAAATAACCAAAGAACCAAATAACCACATAACCATATAACCAAGTAACCAAATAACTACATAACCAAATAAGCAAATAAACGAGTAACCAAATACCCAAATAACCAAATTATCAAATAACCAAATAACCAAATAACCAAATATCCAAATAAACAAATAACCAAAAAACCAAATAACCACATAACCGAATAAGCAAATAAGCAAATAAGCAAATATCCAAATAAACATATAACCAAATAACCATATAACCATATAACCAAATGACCAAATAAACAAATAACCAAAAAACCAAATAACCACATAACCGAATAAGCAAATAAACAAATAAGCAAATAAACAAATATCAAAATAAACATATAACCAAATATCCAAATAACCAAATAGCCAAATAACCAAATAACCAAATCACCAAATAACCAAGTAACCAAATAACCAAATAGCCAAATAACCAAATAACCAAATAACAAATGAATCAAATAACCAAAGAACCAAATAACTAAATAACCAAATGACGAAGTAACCAAATAACCAAGTAACGAAATAATCAAACAACCACATAACCAAATAATCAAATAACCAAATATCCACATAACCAAATAACCAAATTACGAAATATCCAAATAACCAGATATCCAAATAATCAAATAACCAAATAACCAAACATGAAAATAACCAGATAAGCAAATAACCAAATAAGCTAATAACCAAATAACCAAATAACCAAATAACCAAATATCCAAATAACCAAATAACCAAGTAACCAAATAACGAAATAACCAAATATCCAAATAACCAAAGAACGAAAGAACCAAAGAACCAAAGAACCAAAGAACCAAAGAACCAAATAACCAAATAAGCAAATAACCAAGTAACCAAATAACCAAATAACCAAATAACCAAATAACCAAATAACCAATTAACCAAATAAACAAATATCATGATAACCAAATAACCAAATAACCAAATAACCAAATAACCAAATAACCAAATAACCAAATAACCAAATAACCAAATAACCAAATAAACAAATAACCTGTTACGTGTGGGTAATATTTGAAAATATTATTTCGTTCACTGGAATTTCTTCCAGCTCTCGTCTAGAAAGGAAAATGAAAAGACGCACTGTTTAGAGTTATCTCCCCCGATACGAGGGAGCTTGTCCCCCAGATTGCTGGAAGCAGAACTGACTCAACGTCTAACCCTTTCATACATTTCCTTATATGGAAATCTTCAAGAATTCCTCGCTCGATTTCGGTGTATATAAACCCCCGAAATCTAAGCCTCGGGAGCAGTACCAAGCATGAAGTCAGGACGTTACTCTGCTTCGCGTAGGTTTGAGAATCGTCTGTTCCAGCAAGATCGGGCGCAAGTTCCCTTTCGGACCAACATTAAACCATATAGGATCCGCGAGTCGGTATAAATCCTATTACGGCAACTTCTACAATCGTTTCTCGAATCAAACCCCCGCATTGCCAGTGCGTCAAAACCGAGCATCAAATAGGTAATATATTTTAACTTCTCAACACTCTACATTCGCGACACTGACAATTGTATAACACTATTCAGTAATATATTGTTCATTGCCCGTGATAACTTAAGAGTCGTTAATTATACACCCAACCTTCGATATCATAATCCAAATTGAAGTAACGATCCCACACGATACAGCTTTACCGCTCGAGCTGTATCGATATATTAAATAATTACTAGTTACGAGGCCTTTACTAACAATCCTTGCGACTCCCTGGTTTCGCATCAGGTTCGTTCGCAACAATCTATATCCAAATTAAAGCTCATTCCAACCTTAGTGGCTCCCCGATTTCGCATCGGGTTCGTCCACGCAACTCGCCCACCCTAGCGGCTCCCTGATTTCGCATCAGGTTCGTCCGCATCCTAGCAGCTCCCCGATTTCGCATCGGGTTCGTCTGTGAAATTACCATCCTCCCAGCAGCTCCCCGATTTCGCATCGGGATCGTCTGCGACGTTGTACCAACTTCCTAGCAGCTCCCCGATTTCGCATCGGGTTCGTCTGCGCCTTCACCCTCCTAGTGGCTCCCCGATTTCGCATCGGGTTCGTCCACGACGTTTCAACCTCCTGCGGCTCCCCGATTTCGCATCGGGTTCGTCCGCGCTTAAACCACACTCCTAGAGGCTCCCCGATTTCGCATCGGGTTCGTCCTCGTCGTCAATAATCCTAGCGACTCCCTGGCTTCGCGTCAGGTTCGTTCGCGCACCAAGCTAACAAATTCACACCGTATTCCTAAACAAAACTCCGCCGGCCTCTCGCGCTGCTCGCGGCCCGGGCTCGTAACAAACCAAATAACCAAATATCCAAATAACCAAATATTCAAATAAACAAAGAAGCAAAGAACCAAAGAACCAAATAACAGAATAACCAAATAACCAAATAACCAAATAAACAAATAACATAATAACCAAATAACCAAATAACCAAATAAACAAATAACATAATAACCAAATAACCAAATAACCAAATAAACAAATAGGCCAATAACCAAATAACTAAATAACCGTGTCACGTATCCCCTTACATGCGAGTAACACTTTATGGATTAGTAACCTTTTCATGTATTTGCCTGTGAATGAGACTTCAAGTATTAATAACTACCGCGCAAGCGCGGAAATTCAAAAGAGCAGCGGGGAAAAAAGAGCGACGAGAAGAAAGAAGCAACGAACAGAAGAAGATGAACCAGGAAGAAGGAAAGACGCATTGAGAATTCTCGCTTTAATAATTTCCTTAAAACTAACTCAAGAATAAATAGAAATTCAATTCAAATAAGTTTTATTTAATATTGGCGCTCTCGAGCAAAGTGGTTTAGCACTTCACGGGCATAGAACCCAATAGTCCTAGACCCATCGAGAAGATCCGTAACAAAATTGGTGACAGCGGTGGGATAGTTTACAATAAACTGAATAAACTGATATTGCCGGCTCGTGAGTGTGAACATCGGAAAGCAGACTTCAAGACTTCTGAACCATCAAATTGTGACACGGCGTGTGGACAGCATCAACAGCTCCCAGGTGCACCTCTCCCTCTTGGTTTTTGCATGGTTTTCCCAAGGGTGCGGGTAAATACCGGAGACGGGCGATTTAAGCGATCCATGCACGTTAATCCTTGAATCGCGAGCACCACCACACGCTTCATCGAACATCAGTCGGACCATCTTTCAAGTCTATCACCGAGGACGACAATCCAAAAGCATCAGAGGATCATCAGACTGGACTATCTTCCACGCGACTCAACTGAGGACGACCAGACATCGAAGGATCGAACAAGACGACGTTACCGCTCAATAGAAGCAGGAGTGAGGACCCAGTCAACGGCGACAACTACAGGAAAATTGCGAAACGATAGATAAGATATTACACATTTAGTTAGCAACTTTCAAAATGCCGCCGTTGCGTAAAAAATATCAGCTAGTAAGGAAAATCCGCAGGCGTGGCCTGAATAGTGGGGTGTTTGTGGTTGAGGACATACCAGTTGAGCAGTCCGAAACATCACAGGGAGATGTAGCAGTTCTTCCAATTCAGTCGCTCCTTCCGAGATCTGTATTACCCGGTGCTGTCGAGGACTCCACTTTGGCTGGTAATTAAATGTTCTGCAACATGTCATCGAATTCTTCTGAACCCTCTAGGACACCGTGTTGTGCATCATTGAGCTTAGTAGCAAGCTTTATTCCTAGCTTCGATGGCAAAGAAAGTTCGGTCTCTCGTTTTATTGATCAATGCAAATTTGCGGACTCAATAGTTTCACCCGAGGACAAATCGTTTTTACTATTCCTGATTTGCAATAAAATACAATCTGACGAGTATTGCAGAATAACGCGAAGTCAAACTCCTAAAACTGTAGACGAATTGATGAGTTTAATTAAGTCAACTTACAAACAAAATTTTAATTTTAAACATGCGTTAAGCGAATTTAAGGAAGGCCGACGCGGAGATCTTGAAAGCATTAGCGATTTTGGGAAAAGGATACAGGTCATCTTGTATAGAGCGATTAAAAACGCGAGGGATAGTCATCCTGTTGAATCTATCGATGGGTTATCGGTATTACTCACCGAAGAGGCAATTAGCGCCTTTTTATGTGGACTTCGCAATGATAGTATTACGGCTTCAGTCTCTGGAAATTCAATAGCGAACTTGGAAACTGCGATTCAAATAGCAATTCGTATAGATGAACGGTTAAAGTATAAGACGGAGCGATTTGACACAAAAATAATGAGAGAAAGGTCGGAAGTTTTTGTGAATTAGACTAAATGAATTTGACTATGACATTGTTTACAAACCTGGTAAAATCAACGCTAACGCAGACGCACTTTCACGAAACCCAATTGAAACAGACTCAAACATTCAATCCCAAATTTGTCGTGCTCAATCTTATACTCACTCTTGGCCTGGGGATCCTGAGAGGGTGCTCGTTTGCGGAGACGTGTCTCCATCTCTGGATCTTGGTACTGATAAATCGAGTGATAATTTTTTGCATCTTCAGAACGAAATAGTTATAGCTTCTGTTTTCCTTTCGCGAGGGAACGCAGGAGCGGGAAAACCCGAGGCCGCATGTGGGCGCCCAGAAAGAATAGTTAATTTGGTACCCCCGACTTCCGATACTGCTTCCTGTTGGCTGAACGGAACTGAACCCCAAGTATCCGCTTCAGGAAAGGTAGAGGATAGTCAAGGTTACCCGCGTTGGGTCACGCAATCGAGCGGGCTTTCCTCGCGGGGCCAGCAACTTGAGCATCGCCATCGCGGGTGTGGGGAGCCCGCTGTTCATTCAGGTTTGGAAAATACCAGGAACTTGATTATCAGAAGAGACGAGTTCGATGCCAAGTTTGCAGTGGGTAAGCATAGGGATGTAGCCTCGGCAGTCTGTTATAATCAAAAAGGTAAAGAAATGAATGACAATGATAATCCAATGAATGATAATGATGATTCAATGAATGACAATGATGAGCCAATGAATGACAACGATAATCCGATGAATGACAGTGACGATTCAATGATTGATAATGATGATCAAACTAATGACATAAACGAAGACAATGAAGAGACACAACTACCATATCCTACCATAAGACACATTAAAAATCATCTTTACACACAAAACGGCAATCTCGCTCATTTCATTCCCCTTGATTTTAATATAATAACAGAGGTCAGCAGGTCTCTGATAAACCAGGGTAAATTCACAATCGAAAAAGCACAGAGTTACCAAGTAAATCTCGGTGATACAATGGCTCTTCCGATCAATGATTATTTTATGTTTCTCTTATTTTTCAAACAAAGCCTACTTGATAATCTAGATTCTCATCACGTCGATTCTGCAATTAAACCTTTCAAAATTTTAATTGATTCACAAAGCTTAGAAACTTTTAACATAGCAAGGGATCTAGATATTTTCACTTTATCAGAATGGAATTTAATAGAAGATCTTCTCCGATTTAACTTCAATGATCCAAAATACCAAATTATAGTATGCACTGGTGAAATAGTTATACCTTCAGTGTCAGAGCGTCGTCGAATCATTCAAGAAAACCATAATTCCGTAGTAGGTGGTTATCGAGGCACCCACAAGATGTATAATCTCCTTAAAGAAAATTATGAATGGCCAGGAATGAGGAAAGAAATAGCTAATTTTGTTAGGTCTTGTCCAATTTGTCAAAGAAATAAAACTTATTCTACAAGAACAAAACAACCTATGTGCATCACCGACACTCCAACTCGTGCCTTTGAGAAAGTTCAAATGGATATCGTTGGTCTTCTGCCTGTAACAGAAAAAGAGAATAAATATTTGCTTACTCTTCAAGATAATTTAACTAAATATTCAGAAGCGATTCCTCTACCCAATATACAAGCAGTTACAGTAGCCCTTGCCTTAGCAGAAAATTTCATTAGTAGGTTTGGTTGTCCAAGAATAATTCACACGGACCAAGGAAGGGACTTTATTAGTCAGGTGATGGAAAATTTTTGTAAAATTTTTAAAATACAAAGGATAACTTCTACTGCCTTCCACCCACAATTCTTAGGTTCCTTAGAAAGAGCTCATCGAATCTTTATTGATTACCTCAAACATTATTGTATTAAAACTAATTGGGATGATTGGATAAGATTTGGTATGTTTTCCTATAATACTTCTACTCATGAGGCTACAGGATTCACTCCACATGAATTGGTTTTTGCAGTCAAAGTTATAATTCCATCTGCATTCGCTAAAGAACAAGTACCTCGTACATTTATCCATTATTTAGACCAACTGTTTACCAAGATAACAACTACTCAGGCCACTGCAGCAGAAAACCTTGAAAGAGCTAAAGAAAGAAGTAAAACTTATTATGACAGGAAGCTAAATCCACGTGAATAGAAAGTAAACGATGATGTATACCTCTTAAAAGAACCCAAAGTTTCAAAGCTTGATTCTGACTGGTTAGGTCCCTTTAAAATCAAACGTATGATTACCAATGTAACATGCGAATTAGATTTAGGAAATAATAAGCTTAAAATAGTCCATGTTAATAAGCTTAAATTAGCATGTATAAGACTTGCCGACGATGACATGGAATATTAATTGTAATGTTATGATTTATAATTCAGAAAAGCTGATGAAAGTTAAATATTGTGCGTTTCATACCTTGTATATGAATGTGAGTGCAGCTCTATCAAATGTAAACCCAGCGTGTATGATAATTTGTAATGCGAAAAGTTGTTCCGAAGAAACAACTTTTTGTACAGGGGCGAAGGTGTCACGTATCCCCTTACATGCGAGTAACACTTTATGGATTAGTAACCTTTTCATGTATTTGCCTGTGAATGAGACTTCAAGTATTAATAACTACCGCGCAAGCGCGGAAATTCAAAAGAGCAGCGGGGAAAAAAGAGCGACGAGAAGAAAGAAGCAACGAACAGAAGAAGAGGAACCAGGAAGAAGGAAAGACGCATTGAGAATTCTCGCTTTAATAATTTCCTTAAAACTAACTCAAGAATAAACAGAAATTCAATTCAAATAAGTTTTATTTAATATTCGTGCTCTCGAGCAAAGTGGTTTAGCACTTCACGGGCATAGAACCCAATAGTCGTAGACCCATCGAGAAGATCCGTAACAACCGAATAACCAAACAACCAAAAAACCAAATAACCAAATAACCAAATACCCAAATACACAAGTAACCAAATAAGGAAATAACCAAATATCCAAATAACCAAAAAACCAAAGAAACAAAGAAACAAATAACCAAATAACCAAATAACAAAATAACAAAATAACAAAATAACAAAATAACAAAATAACAAAATAACAAAATAACAAAATAACAAAATAACAAAATAACAAAATAACAAAATAACAAAATAACAAAATAACAAAATAACAAAATAACAAAATAACAAAATAACAAAATAACAAAATAACAAAATAACAAAATAACAAAATAACAAAATAACAAAATAACAAAATAACAAAATAACAAAATAACAAAATAACAAAATAACAAAATAACAAAATAACAAAATAACAAAATAACAAAATAACAAAATAACAAAATAACAAAATAACAAAATAACAAAATAACAAAATAACAAAATAACAAAATAACAAAATAACAAAATAACAAAATAACAAAATAACAAAATAACAAAATAACAAAATAACAAAATAACAAAATAACAAAATAACAAAATAACAAAATAACAAAATAACAAAATAACAAAATAACAAAATAACAAAATAACAAAATAACAAAATAACAAAATAACAAAATAACAAAATAACAAAATAACAAAATAACAAAATAACAAAATAACAAAATAACAAAATAACAAAATAACAAAATAACAAAATAACAAAATAACAAAATAACAAAATAACAAAATAACAAAATAACAAAATAACAAAATAACAAAATAACAAAATAACAAAATAACAAAATAACAAAATAACAAAATAACAAAATAACAAAATAACAAAATAACAAAATAACAAAATAACAAAATAACAAAATAACAAAATAACAAAATAACAAAATAACAAAATAACAAAATAACAAAATAACAAAATAACAAAATAACAAAATAACAAAATAACAAAATAACAAAATAACAAAATAACAAAATAACAAAATAACAAAATAACAAAATAACAAAATAACAAAATAACAAAATAACAAAATAACAAAATAACAAAATAACAAAATAACAAAATAACAAAATAACAAAATAACAAAATAACAAAATAACAAAATAACAAAATAACAAAATAACAAAATAACAAAATAACAAAATAACAAAATAACAAAATAACAAAATAACAAAATAACAAAATAACAAAATAACAAAATAACAAAATAACAAAATAACAAAATAACAAAATAACAAAATAACAAAATAACAAAATAACAAAATAACAAAATAACAAAATAACAAAATAACAAAATAACAAAATAACAAAATAACAAAATAACAAAATAACAAAATAACAAAATAACAAAATAACAAAATAACAAAATAACAAAATAACAAAATAACAAAATAACAAAATAACAAAATAACAAAATAACAAAATAACAAAATAACAAAATAACAAAATAACAAAATAACAAAATAACAAAATAACAAAATAACAAAATAACAAAATAACAAAATAACAAAATAACAAAATAACAAAATAACAAAATAACAAAATAACAAAATAACAAAATAACAAAATAACAAAATAACAAAATAACAAAATAACAAAATAACAAAATAACAAAATAACAAAATAACAAAATAACAAAATAACAAAATAACAAAATAACAAAATAACAAAATAACAAAATAACAAAATAACAAAATAACAAAATAACAAAATAACAAAATAACAAAATAACAAAATAACAAAATAACAAAATAACAAAATAACAAAATAACAAAATAACAAAATAACAAAATAACAAAATAACAAAATAACAAAATAACAAAATAACAAAATAACAAAATAACAAAATAACAAAATAACAAAATAACAAAATAACAAAATAACAAAATAACAAAATAACAAAATAACAAAATAACAAAATAACAAAATAACAAAATAACAAAATAACAAAATAACAAAATAACAAAATAACAAAATAACAAAATAACAAAATAACAAAATAACAAAATAACAAAATAACAAAATAACAAAATAACAAAATAACAAAATAACAAAATAACAAAATAACAAAATAACAAAATAACAAAATAACAAAATAACAAAATAACAAAATAACAAAATAACAAAATAACAAAATAACAAAATAACAAAATAACAAAATAACAAAATAACAAAATAACAAAATAACAAAATAACAAAATAACAAAATAACAAAATAACAAAATAACAAAATAACAAAATAACAAAATAACAAAATAACAAAATAACAAAATAACAAAATAACAAAATAACAAAATAACAAAATAACAAAATAACAAAATAACAAAATAACAAAATAACAAAATAACAAAATAACAAAATAACAAAATAACAAAATAACAAAATAACAAAATAACAAAATAACAAAATAACAAAATAACAAAATAACAAAATAACAAAATAACAAAATAACAAAATAACAAAATAACAAAATAACAAAATAACAAAATAACAAAATAACAAAATAACAAAATAACAAAATAACAAAATAACAAAATAACAAAATAACAAAATAACAAAATAACAAAATAACAAAATAACAAAATAACAAAATAACAAAATAACAAAATAACAAAATAACAAAATAACAAAATAACAAAATAACAAAATAACAAAATAACAAAATAACAAAATAACAAAATAACAAAATAACAAAATAACAAAATAACAAAATAACAAAATAACAAAATAACAAAATAACAAAATAACAAAATAACAAAATAACAAAATAACAAAATAACAAAATAACAAAATAACAAAATAACAAAATAACAAAATAACAAAATAACAAAATAACAAAATAACAAAATAACAAAATAACAAAATAACAAAATAACAAAATAACAAAATAACAAAATAACAAAATAACAAAATAACAAAATAACAAAATAACAAAATAACAAAATAACAAAATAACAAAATAACAAAATAACAAAATAACAAAATAACAAAATAACAAAATAACAAAATAACAAAATAACAAAATAACAAAATAACAAAATAACAAAATAACAAAATAACAAAATAACAAAATAACAAAATAACAAAATAACAAAATAACAAAATAACAAAATAACAAAATAACAAAATAACAAAATAACAAAATAACAAAATAACAAAATAACAAAATAACAAAATAACAAAATAACAAAATAACAAAATAACAAAATAACAAAATAACAAAATAACAAAATAACAAAATAACAAAATAACAAAATAACAAAATAACAAAATAACAAAATAACAAAATAACAAAATAACAAAATAACAAAATAACAAAATAACAAAATAACAAAATAACAAAATAACAAAATAACAAAATAACAAAATAACAAAATAACAAAATAACAAAATAACAAAATAACAAAATAACAAAATAACAAAATAACAAAATAACAAAATAACAAAATAACAAAATAACAAAATAACAAAATAACAAAATAACAAAATAACAAAATAACAAAATAACAAAATAACAAAATAACAAAATAACAAAATAACAAAATAACAAAATAACAAAATAACAAAATAACAAAATAACAAAATAACAAAATAACAAAATAACAAAATAACAAAATAACAAAATAACAAAATAACAAAATAACAAAATAACAAAATAACAAAATAACAAAATAACAAAATAACAAAATAACAAAATAACAAAATAACAAAATAACAAAATAACAAAATAACAAAATAACAAAATAACAAAATAACAAAATAACAAAATAACAAAATAACAAAATAACAAAATAACAAAATAACAAAATAACAAAATAACAAAATAACAAAATAACAAAATAACAAAATAACAAAATAACAAAATAACAAAATAACAAAATAACAAAATAACAAAATAACAAAATAACAAAATAACAAAATAACAAAATAACAAAATAACAAAATAACAAAATAACAAAATAACAAAATAACAAAATAACAAAATAACAAAATAACAAAATAACAAAATAACAAAATAACAAAATAACAAAATAACAAAATAACAAAATAACAAAATAACAAAATAACAAAATAACAAAATAACAAAATAACAAAATAACAAAATAACAAAATAACAAAATAACAAAATAACAAAATAACAAAATAACAAAATAACAAAATAACAAAATAACAAAATAACAAAATAACAAAATAACAAAATAACAAAATAACAAAATAACAAAATAACAAAATAACAAAATAACAAAATAACAAAATAACAAAATAACAAAATAACAAAATAACAAAATAACAAAATAACAAAATAACAAAATAACAAAATAACAAAATAACAAAATAACAAAATAACAAAATAACAAAATAACAAAATAACAAAATAACAAAATAACAAAATAACAAAATAACAAAATAACAAAATAACAAAATAACAAAATAACAAAATAACAAAATAACAAAATAACAAAATAACAAAATAACAAAATAACAAAATAACAAAATAACAAAATAACAAAATAACAAAATAACAAAATAACAAAATAACAAAATAACAAAATAACAAAATAACAAAATAACAAAATAACAAAATAACAAAATAACAAAATAACAAAATAACAAAATAACAAAATAACTAAATAACTAAATAACTAAATAACTAAATAACTAAATAACTAAATAACTAAATAACTAAATAACTAAGTAACCAAATAACCAAATAACCAAATATACATATAACCAAATACACAAGTAACCAAGTAAGCAAGCAACCAAATAAGCAAATAACCAAATAACCAAATACCCAAATAAACAAATTATCAAATAACCAAATAACCAAATAACCAAATAACCAAATAAACAAATAACCAAAAAACCAAATAACCACATAACCGAATAAGCAAATAAGCAAATAAGGAAATAACCAAATAAACAAATAATATTGTTACGGATCATCTCGATGGGTCTAGGACTATTGGGTTCTATGCCCGTGAAGTGCTAACCCACTTTGCTCGAGAGCGCGAATATTAAATAAAACTTATTTGAATTGAATTTCTGTTTATTCTTGTGTTAGTTTTAAGGAAATTATTAAAGCGAGAATTCTCAATGCGTCTTTCCTTCTTCCTGGTTCTTCTTCTTCTGTTCGTTGCTTCTTTCTTCTCGTCGCCCTTTTTTCTCCGCTGCTCTTTTGAATTTCCGCGCTTGCGCGGTAGTTATTAATTCACAGGCAAATACATGAAAAGGTTACTAATCCATAAAGTGTTACTCGCATGTAAGGGGATACGTGACATTTCGTTGCTTATTTGGGTATTTGGTTATATGTTTATTTGCTTATTTGTTTGTTTGGTCATTTGGTTCATTGGTTACTTGGTTATTTGTTTATATGGTTATTTGGTTATCTGGTTATTTGTTTATTTGATTATTTGGTTACTTGGTTATTTGGTTATTTGGTTATTTGGTTATTTGGTCTCATGCTTATTTGGTTATTTTTTTAATTGTTTATTTGGTTATTTGTTTATTTGGCTATTTGGTTATTTGGTTATTTGATTATTTGGTCATTAGGTCACTTCCTCATTTGATTATTTGGTTATTTGATAATTTGGTTATTTGGGTATTTGCTTATTTGGTTATA
>JAMYCR010000062.1:41893-51037 GCA_028830335.1 Eucera pruinosa | reverse complement strand
ATTCTAGCTACCGGTGCAAAGGTTTCGTTATAGTCTACTAAATACTTTTGGCTAAATGCTTTTGCTACCAATCGTGCTTTATATCTCAATGGATTCCCGAATTCATCATTCTTTATTGTGAATACCCATTTACAATCGACAATATTTTTCTTCTCTGGTTTAGTAACTAATGTCCAAGTATTATTTAATAAAAGAGAACTAATTTCTTCTTTTATAGCACGTTCCCATTGATCTCTATCATCCCAATTTTCAATTTCTTTATATGACGTAGGGACTTTACAAACTATTGACTGAGCGCACATAAGGTAATCTTCCGGTATATTATCTTCTTCGTATGAAATATGAGGTCGTCTTTTAATCCTATCACTCCTCCTAGGTTCTACTGTTATTGTTTTATTACTGTGATTATTTTGAATATTTATGCAGTCTTGAGATAAGGAACTACCCTCCTGTGTTTCTTCATCGCTCTCCTTAAGAGAAATATCATTCTCACTACTTGAATTCTCAGAACTCAATCTATCTGATTTATTAATATCAGATTTACTTGACTTTCCTACTGATTTTGACAGTGTCAGAAACATCAGTTTTGTCCACTGAATTCTCTAAATTCAATGTATCTGATTTATTACTATCAGATTTCTGAGACTCTATTATTGATTTTGATATTACATCAGAAACATCAATTTTGTCTCGAGATTTTTTAGAATTAATCTCTTCGAATTTTTCTTTCGGCCTAGATTCTAAGAAGTTAACTTCGTCAATAATTACGTCCCTCACAACTACGTACTTTCCTGATTCACCATCCCACACTCTATACCCATTTGGTTCATACCCTACTAGTATTCCCTTCCGCGACTTTTCATCGAATTTTGACTTACTAGTTTTGTTATGTACATAGGCGGTAGAACCAAAAATTCTTAAATATTTTATTTGCGGCTTCTTACCGTGCCACAATTCATATGGTGTTTTATCTTGTTTCAGGGCTTTAGTTGGGGTTCTATTTGTCAAATATGTAGCAGTGAGGACTGCGTCACCCCAGAAAACTTTATCTAAACCTGCACCTGTTATCATTGCTCGAGCCTTTTCTGTAATTGTCCTATTCATTCTTTCTGCTACACCATTCAACTGTGGGGTTCGTGGAACAGTCAAGTGATAACTTATACCCTTTTGAACACAGTAATCCTTCATCTCATTAGACAGATATTCTCTACCATTATCACAGTACAAGTTCACTAATTTCAAATTAAAAAGTGTTTCACTCTGTGCAACGAAATCTTTAAAAACTACAAATAGCTCAGATTTATTTGCTAATAAATATGTAACACAGTAATGCGTGTACCCATCAATAAATGTTGCAAAATAATTTTTGCCATTTACCGTAGAAGGAGTGATCGGACCACATAAATCCGAATGAATTATAAACAATGGTCGTTTTATATGATCTTTGTTTCTTTCTTTGTTAAATGGCAATCTCGCTTGGTTACCTTTCATGCAAGCTTCGCACAATTTATCGTTAGGTGTAATAAGATTAACTAATTCCTTATCAGCAATCATACTTTTATTTCTAAGTTCTAAAAACATTGACTTTCCAATATGTCCCAAGCGTTGATGCCATAGCTCATAATTATCTTTTGTTGTTGTAAAAACTTGAGTGACCGAGTTCACTCTGTTTACATCAATGTCTAAGTCAACGGCTATTAAATTATTTATTGACTTACCCTTCATTACCATCTTACCGGCTTTCCATATTGCTACCCCTTGCTGGTCGAATACGGAACATCAGGTGAGTATAGTACTTCCCTTAGCGCACCATTGATTCCCATATCACTTATGACTTGTAATGACCCCCTTTTTGTTGCTGTGATGAATGTGCTGGTCTTCGCCACAGAGATTCTTATCGGCTGCTCCAACTCTTCAAAGTCTGCCGCCAAATCTTCCCGGTTTATTAAATGGTCCGATGCACCAGAGTCCAGAAGAAAACGTATGGTTCCTTTTTCATTATTACGTAGCTCGTAATCTCCCGCCATAAATGCAAATCCAGTATTTGCGCTTGCTGCGGATGGCTGAGTGATTTGCACATTCTGCAATGTTCTCTTGTTTTCACCGTTTCTATTTTCAAGCGATTTTTTTTGTAATAATAACATTCCCTTTTAAAATGTTCCTTCCTTCCGCACTGATGACACTTTTGTGACATCGCTAACTTTTTATTACTTTGTTTAAATTTGTTTTTGTTTGGCGCGTGCCGATTCGTCTGTTTTTGGGAAAATTCATTATTATACAGTCTTTTGTGTCCTGCGATGTTCACTGCTTGAAGCACTTTTGCACTCATGTCTCGATTATCATCCACTAACTTTACTTCGTGATCGAGGAGTCGCGTTTTCACGAATGCCAAGCTTAAGTTAAGCTCGCTTAAAGTCTCTATCGCTGTTATGACTCCATCGTAAGAGGATGGTAGAGTCAGTAACAGATGCGATATTATGTCGATCTCGTCCAGTTTCGCACCTGCTCCTTTCAGCTCACCAATTAAGCCATCGAACATGGTAAAATGCTTCATTAATGACGTATTGCTGTTGAACTTCAAAGTTAAAAGTCTTTTCCGTAGAGCCAACTGTGTCGCCAGGCTTCTACGCTCATAAATGTTGTCCAAGTCCGCGAATATTTCTTTTACCGTCTTCTCCGCTTTTACGTAACTCAGCAGGGAGTCTGCCAAATATTCCACTAACACGCCTTTAGCAGTGCGTTCTGCCTTTTTCCAGTTCTCTGTTAGGATTTCCGGAGCTTCTCCGTCTACAACCCTTATCACATCTAGTTCGGATAATACAGCACGTACTCGGAATTTCCACACACTATATCTTTCACCGTCGAACACTTTAATGTTTCGCTTCGCACTGACACTCGTGGCTTCCATTGTATCACTTATTACTTTTATGTATAATTATTTATTAACTTAGGATATTGTTGTTACTGTTTTCGGTCACAGTTCACTTTGCACAGTACTGTTCAATGGCACTACTATGCGACGTACACGAATACGCAAACGTACACTGGGCCCATAACCTATTGGAAATGGTTATGGTTTTTTAAATGAAATAGCAATTATTTTATATAGTGCTCTCTTTATTTAGATCGGAAGGTATATCCTTCTGACTCTGCACTTTTGAGTTTACTGACTGCAGCAACGCCCAAAATCATCTTCTAGCCCACTTAGGTCTCCGGCCCTCGGTCGCGCAGTGTAAGCACTCTTTATCTACGTTTGTATATTTCAATATACAAACGGCCCCAACTGGAATGCGAGCCAGTACAGTTCTTAGATTTATTTTTAGTATACATGCGGAATGTATAAATCCAACAAACCAAATAAAAAAATAACCAAATAACCAAATACCCAAAAAACCAAATAACCAAGTAACCAAATAGCCAAATGACCAAATAACCAAATAACCAAGTAACCAAATAAACAAATTCACAAATAACCAAATAACCAAATAATCAAATAATCAAATGAGGAAGTGACCAAATGACCAAATGAGCAAATAATCAAATAGCCACATAAACAAATAACCAAATAACCAAATAAAAAAATAACCAAATAAGCAGGAGACCAAACAACCAAATAACCAAATAACTAAATAACCAAATAACCAAATAACCAAATATCCAAATAACCAATGAACCTGTTACGGATCTTCTTGATGGGTCTAGGACTATTGGGTTCTATGCCCGTGAAGTGCTAAACCACTTTGCTCGAGAGCGCGAATATTAAATAAAACTTATTTGAATTGAATTTCTGTTTATTCTTGTGTTAGTTTTAAGGAAATTATTAAAGCGAGAATTCTCAATGCGTCTTTCCTTCTTCCTGGTTCTTCTTCTTCTGTTCGTTGCTTCTTTCTTCTCGTCGCTCCTTTTTCCCCGTTGCTCTTTTGAATTTCCGCGTTTGCGCGGTAGTTATTAATACTTGAAGTCTCATTCACAGGCAAATACATGAAAAGGTTACTAATCCATAAAGTGTTACTTGCATGTAAGGGGATACGTGACAATCCAAATAAGCAAATAACAAAATAAGCAAATAAACAAATAACAGTCACGTATCCCCTTACATGCGAGTAGCACTTTATGGATTAGTAACCTTTTCATGTATTTGCCTGTGAATGAGACTTCAAGTATTAATAACTACCGCGCAAGCGCGGAAATTAGCCAGGTGATGGAAGATTTTTGTGAAATTTTTAAAATACAGAGGATAACTTCTACTGCCTTCCACCCACAATCCTTAGGTTCCTTAGAAAGAGCTCATCGAATCTTTATTGATTACCTCAAACATTATTGTATTAAAACTAATTGGGATGATTTGATAAGATTTGGTATGTTTTCCTATAATACTTCTACTCATGAGGCTACAGGATTCACTCCACATGAATTGGTTTTTGGAGTCAAAGCTGTAATTCCATCTGAATTCGCTAAAGAACAAGTACCTCGTACATTTATCCATCATTTAGACCAACTGTTTACCAAGATAATAACTACTCAGGCCACTGCAGCAGAAAACCTTGAAAGAGCTAAAGAAAGAAGTAAAACTTATTATGACAGGAAGCTAAATCCACGTGAATATAAAGTAAACGATGATGTATACCTCTTAAAAGAACCCAAAGTTTCAAAGCTTGATTCTGACTGGTTAGGTCCCTTTAAAATCAAACGTATGATTACCAATGTAACATGCGAATTAGATTTAGGAAATAATAAGTTTAAAATAGTCCATGTTAATAAGCTTAAATTAGCATGTATAAGACTTGCCGACGATGAAATGGAATATTAATTGTAATGTTATGATTTATAATTCAGAAATGCTGAGAAAGTTAAATATTGTGCGTTTCATACTTTGTATCTGAATGTGAGTGTAGCTCTATCAAATGTAAACCCAGCGTGTATGATAATTTGTAATGCGAAAAAGTTGTTCCGAAGAAACAACTTTTTGTACAGGGGCGAAGGTGTCACGTATCCCCTTACATGCGAGTAACACTTTATGGATTATTAACCTTTTCATGTATTTGCCTGTCATGTGAATGAGACTTCAAGTATTAATAACTACCGGGCAAGCGCGAAAATTCGAAAGAGCAGCGGGGAAAAAAGAGCGACGAGAAGAAAGAAGCAACGAACAGAAGAAGAACAACCAGGAAGAAGGAAAGACGCATTGAGAATTCTCGCTTTAATAATTTCCTTAAAACTAACACAAGAATAAACAGAAATTCAATTCAAATAAGTTTTATTTAATATTCGCGCTCTCGAGCAAAGTGGTTTAGCACTTCACGGGCACAGAACCCAATAGTCCTAGACCCATCGAGAAGATCCGTAACAAACCAAATAACCAAATAACCAAATAACCAAATAACCAAATAACCAATTAAACAAATACACAAATAACCAAATAACCAAATAAACTTATAAACAAATAACCAAATAAACAAAGAAACAAATAACCAGAGAACCTAACATCCAAATAACCAAATAACAAAATAACAAAATAACAAAATAACAAAATAACAAAATAACAAAATAACAAAATAACAAAATAACAAAATAACAAAATAACAAAATAACAAAATAACAAAATAACAAAATAACAAAATAACAAAATAACAAAATAACAAAATAACAAAATAACAAAATAACAAAATAACAAAATAACAAAATAACAAAATAACAAAATAACAAAATAACAAAATAACAAAATAACAAAATAACAAAATAACAAAATAACAAAATAACAAAATAACAAAATAACAAAATAACAAAATAACAAAATAACAAAATAACAAAATAACAAAATAACAAAATAACAAAATAACAAAATAACAAAATAACAAAATAACAAAATAACAAAATAACAAAATAACAAAATAACAAAATAACAAAATAACAAAATAACAAAATAACAAAATAACAAAATAACAAAATAACAAAATAACAAAATAACAAAATAACAAAATAACAAAATAACAAAATAACAAAATAACAAAATAACAAAATAACAAAATAACAAAATAACAAAATAACAAAATAACAAAATAACAAAATAACAAAATAACAAAATAACAAAATAACAAAATAACAAAATAACAAAATAACAAAATAACAAAATAACAAAATAACAAAATAACAAAATAACAAAATAACAAAATAACAAAATAACAAAATAACAAAATAACAAAATAACAAAATAACAAAATAACAAAATAACAAAATAACAAAATAACAAAATAACAAAATAACAAAATAACAAAATAACAAAATAACAAAATAACAAAATAACAAAATAACAAAATAACAAAATAACAAAATAACAAAATAACAAAATAACAAAATAACAAAATAACAAAATAACAAAATAACAAAATAACAAAATAACAAAATAACAAAATAACAAAATAACAAAATAACAAAATAACAAAATAACAAAATAACAAAATAACAAAATAACAAAATAACAAAATGACCAAATTACCTAATAACCAAATAACCAAATAACCAAATAAGAAATAACCAAGTAACCAAATAACCACATAAACAAATAACCGAATAGCCAAATAACCAAATAAGCAAAGAACCAAATAAGCAAATAAGCAAATAACCTAATAAACAAATAACCAAATGACCAAATAACCAAATAACCGAATATCCAGTTACCAAATATAGAAATAACCAAAGAACCAAAGAACCAAAGAACCAAAGAACCAAATAACCAAATAACCAAATATCCAAATAACCAAATAACCAAATAACCAAGTAACCAAGTAACCAAATGACCAAATGACCAAATGCCCAAATGACAAAATGAACAAATGAGCAAGTGGCCAAGTGATCAAGTGACCAAATGACCAACTGACCAAATGACCAAATTACCTAATGACCAAATAACCAAAAAACCGAATAACCGAATGATGAAATAACAAAATAACAAAATAACAAAATAACAAAATAACAAAATAACCAAATAACAAGATAACAAGATAACAAGATAACAAGATAACAAGATAACAAAATAACAAAATAACAAAATAACAAAATAACAAAATAACAAAATAACAAAATAACAAAATAACAAAATAACAAAATAACAAAATAACAAAATAACAAAATAACAAAATAACAAAATAACAAAATAACAAAATAACTAAATAACTAAATAACTAAATAACTAAATAACTAAATAACTAAATAACTAAATAACAAAATAACAAAATAACAAAATAACAAAATAACAAAATAACAAAACAACAAAATAACAAAATAACAAAATAACAAAATAACAAAACAACAAAATAACAAAATAACAAAATAACAAAATAACAAAATAACAAAATAACAAAATAACAAAATAACAAAATAACAAAATAACAAAATAACAAAATAACAAAATAACAAAATAACAAAATAACAAAATAACAAAATAACAAAATTACGAAATAACAAAATAACAAAATAACAAAATAACAAAATAACAAAATAACAAAATAACAAAATAACAAAATAACAAAATAACAAAATAACAAAATAACAAAATAACAAAATAACAAAATAACAAAATAACAAAATAACAAAATAACAAAATAACAAAATAACAAAATAACAAAATAACAAAATAACAAAATAACAAAATAACAAAATAACAAAATAACAAAATAACAAAATAACAAAATAACAAAATAACAAAATAACAAAATAACAAAATAACAAAATAACAAAATAACAAAATAACAAAATAACAAAATAACAAAATAACAAAATAACAAAATAACAAAATAACAAAATAACAAAATAACAAAATAACAAAATAACAAAATAACAAAATAACAAAATAACAAAATAACAAAATAACAAAATAACAAAATAACAAAATAACAAAATAACAAAATAACAAAATAACAAAATAACAAAATAACAAAATAACAAAATAACAAAATAACAAAATAACAAAATAACAAAATAACGAAATAACAAAATAACAAAATAACCAAATACCCAAATAACCAAGTAACCAAATAACGAAATAACCAAATATCCAAATAACCAAAGAACCAAAGAAACAAAGAACCAAATAACCAAATAACCAGATAACCAAATAACCAAATAACCAAATAACCAAATAACCAAATAACCAAATAACCAAATAACCAAATAAGCAAACAACATAATAACCAAATAACCAAATAACCAAGTAACCAAATAACCTAATGACCAAATAACCAAATAACCAAATAACCAAATAACCAAATAACCAAATAATCGAAGAACCAAATAACCAAATAACCAAATAACCAAATAAAGAAATAACCACGTAACGAAACAACCATATAACCGAATAAGCGAGTAAGCAAATAACCAAATAAGCAAATATCCAAAAAACAAGTAACCAAATAACCAAATAACCATATAACCAAATGACCAAATAAACAGATAAGCAAATAACCTAATAACTAAATAACAAAATAACAAAATAACAAAATAACAAAATAACAAAAAAACAAAATAACAAAATAACAAAATAACAAAATAACAAAATAACAAAATAACAAAATAACAAAATAACAAAATAACAAAATAACAAAATAACAAAATAACAAAATAACAAAATAACAAAATAACAAAATAACAAAATAACAAAATAAAAAAATAACAAAATAACAAAATAACAAAATAACAAAATAACAAAATAACAAAATAACAAAATAACAAAATAACAAAATAACAAAATAACAAAATAACAAAATAACAAAATAACAAAATAACAAAATAACAAAATAACAAAATAACAAAATAACAAAATAACAAAATAACAAAATAACAAAATAACAAAATAACAAAAAAACAAAATAAAAAAATAACAAAATAAAAAAAAAAAAAAAAAAAAAAAAAAAAAAAAAACAAAATAACAAAATAACAAAATAACAAAATAACAAAATAACAAATAACAAAATAACAAAATAACAAAATAACAAAATAACAAAATAACAAAATAACAAAATAACAAAATAACAAAATAACAAAATAACAAAATAACAAAATAACAAAATAACAAAATAACAAAATAACAAAATAACAAAATAACAAAATAACAAAATAACAAAATAACAAAATAACAAAATAACAAAA
>JAMYCR010000062.1:34393-36893 GCA_028830335.1 Eucera pruinosa | reverse complement strand
CCTAGCTTCGATGGCAAAGAAAGTTCGGTCTCTCGTTTTATTGATCAATGCAAATTTGCGGACTCAATAGTTTCACCCGGGGACAAATCGTTTTCACTATTCCTGATTTGCAATAAAATACAATCTGACGAGTATTGCAGAATAACGCGAAGTCAAACTCCTAGAACTGTAGACGAATTGATGAATTTAATTAAGTCAACTTACAAACAAAATTTTAATTTTAAACATGCGTTAAGCGAATTTAAAGAATGCCGACGCGGAGATTGTGAAAGCATTAGCGATTTTGGAAAATGATGCAGGTCATCTTGTATAGAGCGATCAAAAACGCGAGGGATAGTCATCCTGTTGAATCTGTCGATGGGTTATCGGTATTACTCACCGAAGAGGCAATTAGCGCCTTTTTATGTGGACTTCGCAATGATAGTATTACGGCTTCAGTCTCTGGAAATTCAATAGCGAACTTGGAAACTGCGATTCAAATAGCAATTCGTATAGATGAACGGTTAAAGTATAAGACGGAGCGATTTGACACAAAAATAATGAGAGAAAGGTCGGAAGTTTTTGTGAATTAGACTAAATGAATTTGACTATGACATTGTTTACAAACCTGGTAAAATCAACGCTAACGCAGACGCACTTTCACGAAACTCAATTGAATCAGACTCAAACATTCAATCCCAAATTTGTCGTGCTCAATCTTATACTCACTCTTGGCCTGGGGATCCTGAGAGGGTGCTCGTTTGCGCAGACGTGTCTCCATCTCTGGATCTTGGTACTGATAAATCGAGTGATAATTTTTTGCATCTTCAGAACGAAATAGTTATAGCTTCTGTTTTCCTTACGCGTGGGAACGCAGGAGCGGGAGAACCCGAGGCCGCATGTGGGCCCCTAGAAACAATAGTTAATTTGGTACCCCCGACTTCCGATACTGCTTCCTGTTGGCTGAACGGAACTGAACCCCAAGTATCCGCTTCAGGAAAGGTAGAGGATAGTCAAGGTTACCCGCGTTGGGTCACGCAATCGAGCGGGCTTTCCTCGCGGGGCCAGCAACTGGAGCATCGTCATCGCGGGTGTGGGGAGCCCGCTGTTCCTTCAGGTTTGGAAAATACCAGGAACTTGTTTATCAGAAGAAATGACAGTGTTCATGAGTTCGATGCCAAGTTTGCAGTGGGTAAGCATAGGGATGTAGCCTCGGCAGTCTGTTATAATCAAAAAAGTAGAGAAATGAATGACAATGATAATCCAATGAATGATAATGATGATTCAATGAATGACAATGATGAGCCAATGAATGACAACGATAATCCGATGAATGACAGTGACGATTCAATGATTGATAATGATGATCAAACTAATGACATAAACGAAGACAATGAAGTGACACAACTACCATATCCTACCTTAAGACACATTAAAAATCATCTTTACACACAAAACGGCAATCTCGCTCATTTCATTCCCCTTGATTTTAATATAATAACAGAGGTCAGCAGGTCTCTGATAAACCAGGGTAAATTCACAACCGAAAAAGCACAGAGTTACCAAGTAAATCTCGGTGATACAATGGCTTTTCCGATCAATGATTATTTTATGTTTCTCTTATTTTTCAAACAAAACCTACTTGATAATCTAGATTCTCATCACGTCGATTCTGCAATTAAATCTTTCAAAATTTTAATTGATTCACAAAGCTTAGAAACTTTTAACATAGCAAGGGATCTAGATAGTTTCACTTTATCAGAATGGAATTTAATAGAAGATCTTCTCCGATTTAACTTCAATGATCCAAAATACCAAATTATAGTATACACTGGTGAAATAGTTATACCTTCAGTGTCAGAGCGTCGTCGAATCATTCAAGAAAACCATAATTCCGTAGTAGGTGGTCATCGAGGCACCCACAAGATGTATAATCTCCTTAAAGGAAATTATGAATGGCCAGGAATGAGGAAAGAAATAGCTAATTTTGTTAGGTTTTGTCCAATTTGTCAAAGAAATAAAACTTATTCTACAAGAACAAAACAACCTATGTGCATCACCGACACTCCAACTCGTGCCTTTGAGAAAGTTCAAATGGATATCGTTGGTCCTCTGCCTGTAACAGAAAAGGAGAATAAATATTTGCTTACTCTTCAAGATAATTTAACTAGATATTCAGAAGCGATTCCTCTACCCAATATACAAGCAGTTACAGTAGCCCTTGCCTTAGCAGAAAATTTCATTAGTAGGTTTGGTTGTCCAAGAATAATTCACACGGACCAAGGAAGGAACTTTATTAGTCAGGTGATGGAAAATTTTTGTAAAATTTTAAAAATACAGAGGATAACTTCTACTGCGTTCCACCCACAATCCTTAGGTTCCTTAGAAAGAGCTCATCGAATCTTTATTGATTACCTCAAACATTATTGTATTAAAACTAATTGGGATGATTGGATACGATTTGGTATGTTTTCCTATAATACTTCTACTCATGAGGCTACCGGATTCACTCCACATGAAT
>JAMYCR010000062.1:0-34293 GCA_028830335.1 Eucera pruinosa | reverse complement strand
GTAGCGATCCGGTATCGTGCGGGCATTGAGAGCTCGATAATCTCCGCAAGGCCTCCATCCGTTAACCTTCTTTGTCACCATGTGCAGGGCTGCGGCCCATTGGCTTTTGGAAGGGCGAATGTGTCCCAGACTTAAGAGACTCTCAAATTCCGCTTTTGCGATTTTATAAAGAGCGGGAGACAATCTGCGCGGTTTGCAGAATGTCGGCGATCCCGCTGTCGTGGTTATGTGATGGACTACATCGTGTTTTACCTTACTATCGGTGTTAATCGCTGGTCGCGCAATTGCTGGGAATTCGGCCAGCAGCCGGTCGTAGGGCGAATTGCCGACGATGGTCTTCACCGATGCGGTGGCGACGGTAGCAACTCTTCCGATGGAGGAAAGCGACGTAGTTTAGTCCAGCAGGCGTCTGCTCCTTAGGTCCACCAGTAGTCCATAATGGCTAAGGAAATCGGCCCCGATGATCGGCTTCGTGACGTCGGCAATCACGAACTTCCACAGGAAGGCGCGTCTAAGTCCGAGGTCGAGACTGAATGCCCTCTGGCCGTACGTGTGGATCGTGGAACTGTTTGCCGCAAACAATTCGTATTTTGATTTTGTGATCGGACCTTTAACTCGCGTGCGAGGATACACGCATAGGTCCGATCCGGTGTCGACCAGAAACTCCTCTTTCGACGTCTGATCTGTAACGAATAAGCGGCTAGTCTTTGGACCGTCACTGATAGCCGCGTTCAGTGGCGAGTCTCTCCGTTTCCCGTCACGTAATTGCACGGTTCGCGGCACTTTGTCGACCGATCGCCGAAAGTTCGGTGATACCAGCAATGCGATTTGTTAGCTGGCGATGGCGCGCGACTGTGTTTTCGCGAACGCGACCGTCGACGGGAGCGGCTGTCGGATCGCTGTGGCGAACGCGATCTGCTCAATTCATTAATTTTTAGTTCCAAGCACTCTAAACGTTTTAATAGTTTCTCGGTCACTGTGTCCGTGGATACACTCGCGACTTGAGCGTGGGCGGTTCCCTCCTGTATCTGATCTGCGATTTCCGCTAATTTTGTTAATGGCAGATCGGATTGCGCGTTAACGATCGCACGCGTCATCGCAGGCAGACGGCTCGACCACAATGTCCTCAAGAACTCGTCCGATACCGTCTTACCTGCCAAGTTTCGCATGTGGCGAAGGAACTGGGAAGGTGTGCGGTCGCCTATTTCCTCTTGCTCTAGGAGCTGCCGGATACGTTGTACTTGCGACGTTGACAATCGCTGCACGAGTTCCCTTTTTAACGTCTCGTACTTGTTGCTGTCCGGCGGGCTGGCAAATATATCCTGGACTTCCAAGGCATACTTTGGTTCCAGCTGTGACATGACGTAGTAGAACTTCGTGGTGTCTACAGTGACTCCATTTAGCGCGAACTGCGCCTCGATCTGGGGAAACCAGACTGCGGGTTGCTCCGGCCAGAACGGAGGAACTCTGATTCCTACCCGGTTCACTCGCGGCATCGTGGCGGAGTTCACGTTCGCCGAGCTCGCGTTTACAGCGTCACTGTCCATGGCACTGCTGTCTGTTTTTACACTTAATGTTTTTTGTATAGTTCTTTGCACCACACTGCACCACTATTACCGTTGTGATCACGTCGGGGTCACCAATTTGTGGGCAAGGTTAATTGACACAACGCGGTATACTTTTTGTGGTGTTTTATTGGTTGTTCGCCAGTGGACTCGCATCGTATCGTCCTGTCGAACGTTCACAAGTGAGGCCGTCTCGGGTTTTCGGCCTCTATTTAAGGGTCGCTCGTTTCCTGGCAACGCGATGGCTGTTTACCCATCGCCTGATCACAGTTCCGCGAATTGCGCGGGAATCGCTCCTTAGCAACGGATAAATACTTTCGCGTATCCATCGCCTGACTGTGATCAGGCGAGTCGCGGGCGAATCGCGGGCGACCCACTCCCTAGCAACGCGTAGGCCGCTCAACGGTCGCCAGTAAACAAACTCCGTTGCGATGCAAGACGCTACAATGTGGTTATTTGGTTATTTGGTTATTTGCTTATGTGGTTATGTGCTTATTTCGTTATTAGTTTATTTGCTTATTTGGTTATGTGGTTATTTGGTTACTTGGTTATTTGGTTATTTGGTTATTTGGTTATTTGGTTACTTCGTTCTTTGGTTATTTGATTATTTGTATATTTGTGTTTTTGTTTACTTCTTTGTTTGATTATTTGTTTATTTTGCTATTTGTTTATTTGGTTATTTGGTTATTTGGTTATTTGCTTATTTGCTTATTTGGATATTTGGTTATTTGGTTATTTGTTTATTTGGTTATATGCTTCTTTGGTTATTCGGTTATTTGGTTATTATGTTATTTGTTTATTTGGTTATTTTGTTCTTTTGTTATTTGGTTATTTGGTTATTTGGTTATTTGGTTATTAGGTTATTTGCTTCTTTGGTTCTTTGGTTCCTTGGTTGTCTGGATATTTGGTTATTTGGTTATTTGGTTATTTGGTTATTTTGTTATTTTGTTATTTTGTTATTTTGTTATTTTGTTATTTTGTTATTTTGTTATTTTGTTATTTTGTTATTTTGTTATTTTGTTATTTTGTTATTTTGTTATTTTGTTATTTTGTTATTTTATTATTTTGTTATTTTGTTATTTTGTTATTTTGTTATTTTGTTATTTTGTTATTTTTTTATTTTTTTATTTTGTTATTTTGTTATTTTGTTATTTTGTTATTTTGTTATTTTTTATTTTGTTATTTTGTTATTTTGTTATTTTGTTATTTTGTTATTTTGTTATTTTGTTATTTTGTTATTTTGTTATTTTGTTATTTTGTTATTTTGTTATTTTGTTATTTTGTTATTTTGTTATTTTGTTATTTTGTTATTTTGTTTTTTTGTTTTTTTGTTTTTTTGTTTTTTTGTTTTTTTGTTTTTTTGTTTTTTTGTTATTTTGTTATTTTGTTATTTTGTTATTTTGTTATTTTGTTATTTTGTTATTTTGTTATATTGTTATTTTGTTATTTTGTTATTTTGTTATTTTGTTATTTTGTTATTTTGTTATTTTGTTATTTTGTTATTTTGTTATTTTGTTATTTTGTTATTTTGTTATTTTGTTATTTTGTTATTTTGTTATTTTGTTATTTTGTTATTTTGTTATTTTGTTATTTTGTTATTTTGTTATTTTGTTATTTTGTTATTTTGTTATTTTGTTATTTTGTTATTTTGTTATTTTGTTATTTTGTTATTTTGTTATTTTGTTATTTTGTTATTTTGTTATTTTGTTATTTTGTTATTTTGTTATTTTGTTATTTTGTTATTTTGTTATTTTGTTATTTTGTTATTTTGTTATTTTGTTATTTTGTTATTTTGTTATTTTGTTATTTTGTTATTTTGTTATTTTGTTATTTTGTTATTTTGTTATTTTGTTATTTTGTTATTTTGTTATTTTGTTATTTTGTTATTTTGTTATTTTGTTATTTTGTTATTTTGTTATTTTGTTATTTTGTTATTTTGTTATTTTGTTATTTTGTTATTTTGTTATTTTGTTATTTTGTTATTTTGTTATTTTGTTATTTTGTTATTTTGTTATTTTGTTATTTTGTTATTTTGTTATTTTGTTATTTTGTTATTTTGTTATTTTGTTATTTTGTTATTTTGTTATTTTGTTATTTTGTTATTTTGTTATTTTGTTATTTTGTTATTTTGTTATTTTGTTATTTTGTTATTTTGTTATTTTGTTATTTTGTTATTTTGTTATTTTGTTATTTTGTTATTTTGTTATTTTGTTATTTTGTTATTTTGTTATTTTGTTATTTTGTTATTTTGTTATTTTGTTATTTTGTTATTTTGTTATTTTGTTATTTTGTTATTTTGTTATTTTGTTATTTTGTTATTTTGTTATTTTGTTATTTTGTTATTTTGTTATTTTGTTATTTTGTTATTTTGTTATTTTGTTATTTTGTTATTTTGTTATTTTGTTATTTTGTTATTTTGTTATTTTGTTATTTTGTTATTTTGTTATTTTGTTATTTTGTTATTTTGTTATTTTGTTATTTTGTTATTTTGTTATTTTGTTATTTTGTTATTTTGTTATTTTGTTATTTTGTTATTTTGTTATTTTGTTATTTTGTTATTTTGTTATTTTGTTATTTTGTTATTTTGTTATTTTGTTATTTTGTTATTTTGTTATTTTGTTATTTTGTTATTTTGTTATTTTGTTATTTTGTTATTTTGTTATTTTGTTATTTTGTTATTTTGTTATTTTGTTATTTTGTTATTTTGTTATTTTGTTATTTTGTTATTTTGTTATTTTGTTATTTTGTTATTTTGTTATTTTGTTATTTTGTTATTTTGTTATTTTGTTATTTTGTTATTTTGTTATTTTGTTATTTTGTTATTTTGTTATTTTGTTATTTTGTTATTTTGTTATTTTGTTATTTTGTTATTTTGTTATTTTGTTATTTTGTTATTTTGTTATTTTATTTTGTTATTTTGTTATTTTGTTATTTTGTTATTTTGTTATTTTGTTATTTTGTTATTTTGTTATTTTGTTATTTTGTTATTTTGTTATTTTGTTATTTTGTTATTTTGTTATTTTGTTATTTTGTTATTTTGTTATTTTGTTATTTTGTTATTTTGTTATTTTGTTATTTTGTTATTTTGTTATTTTGTTATTTTGTTATTTTGTTATTTTGTTATTTTGTTATTTTGTTATTTTGTTATTTTGTTATTTTGTTATTTTGTTATTTTGTTATTTTGTTATTTTGTTATTTTGTTATTTTGTTATTTTGTTATTTTGTTATTTTGTTATTTTGTTATTTTGTTATTTTGTTATTTTGTTATTTTGTTATTTTGTTATTTTGTTATTTTGTTATTTTGTTATTTTGTTATTTTGTTATTTTGTTATTTTGTTATTTTGTTATTTTGTTATTTTGTTATTTTGTTATTTTGTTATTTTGTTATTTTGTTATTTTGTTATTTTGTTATTTTGTTATTTTGTTATTTTGTTATTTTGTTATTTTGTTATTTTGTTATTTTGTTATTTTGTTATTTTGTTATTTTGTTATTTTGTTATTTTGTTATTTTGTTATTTTGTTATTTTGTTATTTTGTTATTTGTTATTTTGTTATTTTGTTATTTTGTTATTTTGTTATTTTGTTATTTTGTTATTTTGTTATTTTGTTATTTTGTTATTTTGTTATTTTGTTATTTTGTTATTTTGTTATTTTGTTATTTTGTTATTTTGTTATTTTGTTATTTTGTTATTTTGTTATTTTGTTATTTTGTTATTTTGTTATTTTGTTATTTTGTTATTTTGTTATTTTGTTATTTTGTTATTTTGTTATTTTGTTATTTTGTTATTTTGTTATTTTGTTATTTTGTTATTTTGTTATTTTGTTATTTTGTTATTTTGTTATTTTGTTATTTTGTTATTTTGTTATTTTGTTATTTTGTTATTTTGTTATTTTGTTATTTTGTTATTTTGTTATTTTGTTATTTTGTTATTTTGTTATTTTGTTATTTTGTTATTTTGTTATTTTGTTATTTTGTTATTTTGTTATTTTGTTATTTTGTTATTTTGTTATTTTGTTATTTTGTTATTTTGTTATTTTGTTATTTTGTTATTTTGTTATTTTGTTATTTTGTTATTTTGTTATTTTGTTATTTTGTTATTTTGTTATTTTGTTATTTTGTTATTTTGTTATTTTGTTATTTTGTTATTTTGTTATTTTGTTATTTTGTTATTTTGTTATTTTGTTATTTTGTTATTTTGTTATTTTGTTATTTTGTTATTTTGTTATTTTGTTATTTTGTTATTTTGTTATTTTGTTATTTTGTTATTTTGTTATTTTGTTATTTTGTTATTTTGTTATTTTGTTATTTTGTTATTTTGTTATTTTGTTATTTTGTTATTTTGTTATTTTGTTATTTTGTTATTTTGTTATTTTGTTATTTTGTTATTTTGTTATTTTGTTATTTTGTTATTTTGTTATTTTGTTATTTTGTTACTTTGTTATTTTGTTATTTTGTTATTTTGTTATTTTGTTATTTTGTTATTTTGTTATTTGTTTATTTGGTTATTTGGTTATTAGGGTATTTGGTTACTTGTTTATTTGTTCATTTGGTTATTTGGTTATTTGGTTCTTTGGTTATTTGGTTCTTATGTTATTTGGTTACTTGGGTACTTTGTTATTTGTTTATTTGGTTATTTGGTTCCTTGATTATTTGGGTATTTGCTTATTTTGTTATTTGGTTATATGGTTGTTTGGTTATTTGAATATTTGATAATTTGGTTATTTGGCTATTTGTATATTCGGTTTCCTGGTTATTTGGTTATTTGGTTATTTGTTTATTTCGTTATTTGGTTATTTGGTTATATGGTTATTTGGTTATTTGGTTATATGGTTATTTGGTTAACTGGTTATTTGTTTATTTGTTTATTTGTTTATTTGTTTATTTGTTTATTTGTTTATTTGTTTATTTGTTTATTTGTTTATTTGTTATTTTGTTATTTTGTTATTTTGTTATTTTGTTATTTTGTTATTTTGTTATTTTGTTATTTTGTTATTTTGTTATTTTGTTATTTTGTTATTTTGTTATTTTGTTATTTTGTTATTTTGTTATTTTGTTATTTTGTTATTTTGTTATTTTGTTATTTTGTTATTTTGTTATTTTGTTATTTTGTTATTTTGTTATTTTGTTATTTTGTTATTTTGTTATTTTGTTATTTTGTTATTTTGTTATTTTGTTATTTTGTTATTTTGTTATTTTGTTATTTTGTTATTTTGTTATTTTGTTATTTTGTTATTTTGTTATTTGTTATTTTGTTATTTTGTTATTTTGTTATTTTGTTATTTTGTTATTTTGTTATTTTGTTATTTTGTTATTTTGTTATTTTGTTATTTTGTTATTTTGTTATTTTGTTATTTTGTTATTTTGTTATTTTGTTATTTTGTTATTTTGTTATTTTGTTATTTTGTTATTTTGTTATTTTGTTATTTTGTTATTTTGTTATTTTGTTATTTTGTTATTTTGTTATTTTGTTATTTTGTTATTTTGTTATTTTGTTATTTTGTTATTTTGTTATTTTGTTATTTTGTTATTTTGTTATTTTGTTATTTTGTTATTTTGTTATTTTGTTATTTTGTTATTTTGTTATTTTGTTATTTTGTTATTTTGTTATTTTGTTATTTTGTTATTTTGTTATTTTGTTATTTTGTTATTTTGTTATTTTGTTATTTTGTTATTTTGTTATTTTGTTATTTTGTTATTTTGTTATTTTGTTATTTTGTTATTTTGTTATTTTGTTATTTTGTTATTTTGTTATTTTGTTATTTTGTTATTTTGTTATTTTGTTATTTTGTTATTTTGTTATTTTGTTATTTTGTTATTTTGTTATTTAGTTATTTAGTTATTTAGTTATTTAGTTATTTAGTTATTTAGTTATTTAGTTATTTAGTTATTTGGATATTTGGTTACTTGGTTATTTGGTTCTTTAGTTATTCGGTTATTTGGTTATTTGGTCTCCTGCTTATTTGGTTATTTTTTTACTTGTTTATTTGGTTATGTGGTTATTTGTTTATTTGGTTATTTGGTTATTTGGTTATTTGGTTATTTGGTTATTTGGTTATTTGGATATTTGGTTATTCGTTCATTTGGTTATTCTGTTATTTGGTTATTTGGGTATTTGGTTATTTGGTTATTTGGTTATTTGGTTATTTGATAATTTGGTTATTTGGGTACTTGGTTATTTGGTTATTTGCTTATTTGGTTATTTGGTTATTTGGTTATTTGTGTATTTGGCTATTTGGTTATTTGCTTATTTGGTTATTTGATTATTTGGTTATTTGGTTATTTGGTTATTTGGTTATTTGGTTATTTGGTTATTTGGTTATTTGGTTATTTGGTTATTTGGTTATTTGGTTATTTGGATATTTGGTTATTCGTTCATTTGGTTATTCTGTTATTTGGTTATTTGGTTATTTGGGTATTTGGTTATTTGGTTATTATGTTACTTGATAATTTGGTTATTTGGGTACTTGGTTATTTGCTTATTTGGTTATTTGGTTACCTTGTTATTTGTGTATTTGCTTATTTGCTTATTTGCTTATTTGGTTATTTGATTATTTGGTTATTTGGTTATTTGGTTGTTTGGTTATTTGGTTATATGGTTATTTGGTTATTTGGTTATTTGGTTATTTGGTTATTTGGTTATTTGGTTATGTTTTTATTTGGTTATTTGATTACTTGGTTACTTGGTTATTTGGATGTTAGGTTCCTTGGTTATTTGTTTCTTTGTTTATTTGGTTATTTGTTTATAAGTTTATTTGGTTATTTGGTTTCCTGTTTACTTGGTTATTTGTTTCTTTGTTTATTTGGTTTTAAGTTTATTTGGTTATTTGGTTTCCTGTTTACTTGGATATTTTTTGATTTGGTTACTTGGTTATTTGGTTATTTGGTTATTTGGTTATTTGGTTACTTGGTTATTTGGTTATTTGAGTATTTGGCTCTTTGGTTATTTGCTTATTTGGTTATTTGGTTATTTGGTTACTTGGTTCTATGGTTATTTGTTTATTTGGTTATTTGGTTATTTGGTTATAAGTTTATTTGGTTATTTGGTTTCCTGTTTACTTGATTATTTTTTTACTTGTTTATTTGGTTATTTGTTTATTTGGCTATTTGGTTATTTGGTTATTTGGTTATTTGGTCATTTGGTTATTTGTTTATTTGGATATTTGCTTATTTGGTTATTTGCTTATTTGCTTATTAGGTTATGTGGTTATTTGGTTTCTTGGTTATTTGGTTATTTGGTTATTTGGTTATTTGGTTATTAGGTTACTTGATAATTTGGTTATTTGTGTACTTGGTTATTTGATTATTTGCTTATTTGGTTATTTACTTATTTGGTTATTTGGTTACTTTGTTATTTGTGTATTTGCTTATTTGCTTATTTGCTTATTTGGTTATTTCATTATTTGGTTATTTGGTTACTTGCTTATTTGGTTATTTGGGTATTTGGTTCTTTGGTTACATGTATATTTGGTTATTTGGTTATTTGGTTACTTGGTTATTTGGTTATTTGATCATTTGGTTATTTGATTATTTGGTTATTTGGTTATCTGGTTATTTGGATATTTTGTTATTTGGTCATTTGGTTATTCGGATATTTGGTCCTTTGGTTCTTTGGTTCTTTGGTTATTTGGATATTTGCTTATTTGTATATTTGGTTATTTGGTTCTTTGGTTATTTGTATATTTAGTTATTTGGATATCTGGTTATCTGGTTATTTGTTTATTTGGTTATTTGGTTATTTGGTCTCCTGCTTATTTGGTTATTTTTTTATTTGTTTATTTGGTTATTTGGTTATTTGTTTATTTGGCTATTTGGTTATTTGGTTATTTGGTTATTTGGTTATTTGGTCATTTGGTCATTTCCTCATTTGATTATTTGATTATTTGGCTATTTGGTTATTTGGTTATTTGGTTATTTGGTTATTTGGTTATTTGGTTATTTGGTTATTTGGTTATTTGGATATTAGTTTCTTTGGTTATTTGTTTCTTTGTTTATTTGGTTATTTGGTTATTTGCTTATTTTGTTATTTGCTTATTTGGTTATTTGGTTATTTGGTTGTTTGGTTATTTGGTTATTTTGTTATTTGGTTATTTGGTTATTTGGTTATTTGGTTATTTGGTTATTTGGTAATTTCGTTATTTGGGTATATGGTTATTTGGTTATTTTGTTATTTGTTTATTTGGTTATTTGGTTATTTGGTTATTTGGTAATTTCGTTATTTGGGTATATGGTTATTTGGTTATTTGTTTATTTCGTTATTTGGGTATTTGGTTATTTTGGTTATTTGGTTACTTGGTCATTTCGTTATCCTGTTATTTTGTTATTTGGTTATTTGGTTATTAGGTTATTTGGTTATTTGGTTATTTGGTTATTTGTTTATTTGGTTACTTGGTTATATGGTTTTTTGGTTATTTGGTTATTTGCTTATTTGGTTGTGTGCTTATTTCGTTATTTGTTTATTTGCTTACATGGTTATGTGGTTATATGGTTACATGGTTATTTGGTTATTTGGTTGTTTGGTTATTTGGTTACTTTGTTATTTGGATATTTGGTTACTTGTTTATTCTGTTATTTGTTTATTTGGTTATTTGAATATTTGGATATTAGGTTCTCTGGTTATTTGTTTCTATGTTTATTTGGGTATTTGGTTATCTGGTTATTTGGATATTAGTTTCTTTGGTTATTTGTTTCCTTGTTTATTTGGTTATGTTACGGATCTTCTTGATGGGTCTAGGACTATTGGGTTCTATGCCCGTGAATTGCTAAACCACTTTGCTCAAGAGCGCGAATATTAACTAAAACTTATTTGAATTGAATTTCTGTTTATTCTTGTGTTAGTTTTAAGGAAATTATTAAAGCGAGAATTCTCAATGCGTCTTTCCTTCTTCCTGGTTCTTCTTCTTCTGTTCGTTGCTTCTTTCTTCTCGTCGCTCTTTTTCCCCCGCTGCTCTTTTGAATTTCCGCGCTTGCGCGGTAGTTATTAATACTTGAAGTCTCATTCACAGGCAAATACATGAAAAGGTTACTAATCCATAAAGTGCTACTCGCATGTAAGGGGATACGTGACACCTTCGCCCTTGTACAAAAAGTTGTTTCTTCGGAACAACTTTTTCGCATTACAAATTATCATACACGCTGAGTTTACATTTGATAGAGCTACACTCACATTCAGATACAAGGTATGAAACGCACAATGTTTAACTTTCATCAGCATTTCTGAATTATTAATCATAACATTACAATTAATATTCCATGTCATCGTCGGCAAGTCTAATGCATGCTAATTTAAGCTTATTAACATGGACTATTTTAAACTTATTATTTCCTAAATCTAATTCATATGTTACATTGGTAATCATACGTTTGATTTTAAAGGGACCTAACCAGTCAGAATCAAGCTTTGAAACTTTGGGTTCTTATAAGAGGTATACATCATCGTTTACTTTATATTCACGTGGATTTAGCTTCCTGTCATAATAAGTTTTACTTCTTTCTTTAGCTCTTTCAAGGTTTTCTGCTGCAGTGGCCTGAGTAGTTGTTATCTTGGTAAACAGTTGGTCTAAATAATGGATAAATGTACGAGGTACTTGTTCTTTAGCGAATGCAGATGGAATTATAGCTTTGACTCCGAAAACCAATTCATGTGGAGTGAATCCTGTAGGCTCATGAGTAGAAGTATTATAGGAAAACATACCAAATCTTATCCAATCATCCCAATTAGTTTTAATACAATAATGTTTGAGGTAATCAATAAAGATTCGATGAGCTCTTTCTAAGGAACCTAAGGATTGTGGGTGGAAGGCAGTAGATGTTATCCTCTGTATTTTAAAAATTTCACAAAAATTTTCCATCACCTGACTAATAAAGTTCCTTCCTTGGTCCGTGTGAATTATTCTTGGACAACCAAACCTACTAATGAAATTTTCTGCTAAGGCAAGGGCTACTGTAACTGCTTGTATATTGGGTAGAGGAATCGCTTCTGAATATTTAGTTAAATTATCTTGAAGAGTAAGCAAATATTTATTCTCCTTTTCTGTTACAGGCAGAGGACCAACGATATCCATTTGAACTTTCTCAAAGGCACGAGTTGGAGTGTCGGTGATGCACATAGGTTGTTTTGTTCTTGTAGAATAAGTTTTATTTCTTTGACAAATTGGACAAGACCTAACAAAATTAGCTATTTCTTTCCTCATTCCTGGCCATTCATAATTTTCTTTAAGGAGATTATACATCTTGTGGGTGCCTCGATGACCACCTACTACGGAATTATGGTTTTCTTGAATGATTCGACGACGCTCTGACACTGAAGGTATAACTATTTCACCAGTGCATACTATAATTTGGTATTTTGAATCATTGAAGTTAAATCGGAGAAGATCTTCTATTAAATTCCATTCTGATAAAGTGAAACTATCTAGATCCCTTGCTATGTTAAAAGTTTCTAAGCTTTGTGAATCAATTAAAATTTTGAAAGATTTAATTGCAGAATCGACGTGATGAGAATCTAGATTATCAAGTAGGCTTTGTTTGAAAAATAAGAGAAACATAAAATAATTATTGATCGGAAAAGCCATTGTATCACCGAGATTTACTTGGTAACTCTGTGCTTTTTCGATTGTGAATTTACCCTGGTTTATCAGAGACCTGCTGACCTCTGTTATTATATTAAAATCAAGAGGAATGAAATGAGCGAGATTGCCGTTTTGTGTGTAAAGATGATTTTTAATGTGTCTTATGGTAGGATATGGTAGTTGTGTCTCTTCATTTTCTTCGTTTATGTCATTAGTTTGATCATCATTATCAATCATTGAATCGTCACTGTCATTCATCGGATTATCGTTGTCATTCATTGGCTCATCATTGTCATTCATTGAATCATCATTATCATTCATTGGATTATCATTGTCATTCATTTCTCTACTTTTTTTATTATAACAGACTGCCGAGGCTACATCCCTATGCTTACCCACTGCAAACTTGGCATCGAACTCATGAACACTGTCATTTCTTCTGATATACAAGTTCCTGGTATTTTCCAAACCTGAAGGAACAGCGGGCTCCCCACACCCGCGATGGCGATGCTCAAGTTGCTGGCCCCGCGAGGAAAGCCCGCTCGATTGCGTGACCCAACGCGGGTAACCTTGACTATCCTCTACCTTTCCTGAAGCGGATACTTGGGGTTCAGTTCCGTTCAGCCAACAGGAAGCAGTATCGGAAGTCGGGGGTACCAAATTAACTATTGTTTCTGGGGGCCCACATGCGGCCTCGGGTTTTCCCGCTCCTGCGTTCCCACGCGTAAGGAAAACAGAAGCTATAACTATTTCGTTCTGAAGATGCAAAAAATTATCACTCGATTTATCAGTACCATGATCCAGAGATGGAGACACGTCTGCGCAAACGAGCACCCTCTCAGGATCCCTAGGCCAAGAGTGAGTATAAGATTGAGCACGACAAATTTGGGATTGAATGTTTGAGTCTGTTTCAATTTGGTTTCGTGAAAGTGCGTCTGCGTTAGCATTGACTTTACCAGGTTTGTAAACAATGTCATAGTCAAATTCATTTAGTCTTATTCGCCATATCATTAATTTTGATGTTGGATCTTTGGCATTGTGAAGCCAGGTCAGAGGTCGATGATCAGTAACCAAAGTAAATTGATGCCCATACAGATAAGGTCTAAAATGTTCCATTCCGAATATAATTGCTAATAATTCTTTTTCTATAGTAGAATAGTTACATTCAGTGTCATTCAACGTTCGAGATGCGAATGCAACAGGGAGATCCTTTCCAATAGGCCCCTGGCTTAAGACAGCGCCTATGGCAAAGTTTGAGGCATCAGTAGTAACCACGAAGGGTTTTGTAAAATCTGGAAATTGTAAAATTGGCTCTGAGCAAATAGTGTCTCGTAAAGTTTCGAAAGCAATTTGTGCTTCGGGTGACCATTTAAATGGTATATCCTTTTTCAAAAGTCTTGTTAATGGTTTTGCCGTTGTAGCCATATTGTGAATAAATCTTCCATAGTATCCTATTAGACCTAAAAATTGTTTTACATTTTTCCTTGTTTTGGGTACTGGAAATTGTTTTACAGCACATATCTTCCCAGGATCAGGTTTAGCCCCATCACATGTTATTAGGTGTCCTAAATAAGTTATTTCCTTACGTAAGAAATGACATTTCTCTGGTTGAAGAGATAGACCTGAATTTTGTAATCGTGCCAACAAGGTCTTTAATTTACGTGTATGCTCATTAAGCGAGTCTGCATAGATTACAATGTCGTCCATATAGACAAACAACTCAACGCCCTGTAATCCTGATAATACGAGGTCCATTACCCTTTGGAAAGTAGCGGGGGCATTCTTTAACCCGAAAGGCATCCTATTGAATTCATAGTGTCCGTGGAGGATAGAGAAAGCTGTTTTTTGCTTTGAAGCTGGATCAGTAAGAATTTGATGAAAGCCAGACGCAAGGTCTAAAGTGCTAAAATATTTCGCTCTACCTAATTGATCTAAAATATCTGTAATGTTGGGGAGGGGATAAGCATCTGCTACTGTTTTTTCATTCAGCTTACGATAATCGATGACCATTCGCCAACGTTTATCGCCTGAAGGGCCAGATTTTTTGGGGACAATCCATACTGGGGAATTGTATGGCGACACAGACGGTTGAATTATGCCATTTTCGAGTAAAGAGTTTGTTTGCTTTTTCAGCTCTTCCTTATGGATTGGCGGAAATCTGTATTGTTTCGTATTTATAGGTACCTCATCTATAGTTATTATTGTATGTTGACCAACATTTGAAAACCCTAACTTGTCTGACTTAAGGTGGAATTGATATGGAAATTCATTGATTATCTGCATTAAACTTGTTTTTTCATTGTCATTTAAGTGCTTAAAATCTAACTCTTTCACTATTTGTGTAAACCTTTGACAACGTTCTCGCTTTTTCTCTATTGCAGGTATTTCTGTTTGATCCGACCGAGGACCAGGTGGTTTAGAATCAAATTCCTCAAGATCAATAGAGGGAATGGTGAGAGTGATATGATCAAGAGTGGTAGTAGTCGCAAATAACTTGACTTGACCTTCCTGCTGAGTACATAGAGCTTCACCTATAAAGATTCCTGGGCCGGCTTTTATTTGTTTAACATATCCTGATTCTGAAGAACTATTGGTTGAGACTGTAATCATTGTTTTACTTCGAGGAGGATGATCGTGTGATGAATATGAATACTTGTATGGTAATAATTTTTCTTTTCCGAATTCTAATATGCCTCTTGTTGCTTCTTGTTGCTGCAAAAATGAAACTCCTAGAATTCCAACTTCTCTTGTAGGGAAGCTATTATCCACGATATGAAAGCTAATGGGACAATTATTTAGCGTCACGATGACTTCTCCCAATGTATAGATCATTCCGGAACCAATACCGGTAAGACTGTAAATTTTTCCCTTATTAATATTCAAACTCGTAATTAAACCTTCCTGTTTAATTAAATTTAATTGAGATCCCGTATCTACTAAAAATTTAGCGATGTCCTGACTGAAACTAGGGTGTGACAAGGAAATAACAGGAGACCGATTTGTATTGCTTATGTTGAAGTTGCAGCAGGTGCGGAAGATCCGGCGCGCACAATTTGTGGTTCGATCCGCATCGCGCCTATTCGCGGATCGCTCTTTGAGTTTAAATCATATTGATTTTCAGCCCTCTTGTTTACGTGTGACTTAAATTCGAATTTATTTGAGTTTCTAGAATTTTTCCTATAATATCGCGTTTCTGGGTGCCCCATTTTCCCACAGTAATTACATTTAATTTTATAATAGCTTGGTGCATTACGTTTACGTTCCCTAGGACGATAATTATTCCATGAATACTTATTTTTATCCTGACGCGTGTGTGTATATTCCGTCGGGTTTGTTGCAAAAACTTCCGACCTTTCTCTCGTTATTTTTGCGTCAAATCGCTCCGTCTTATACTTTAACCGTTCATCTATACGAATTGCTTTTTGAATCGCAGTTTCCAAATTCGCTATCGAATTTCCAGAGACTGAAGCTGTAATACTATCATTGCGAAGTCCACATAAAAAGGCGCTAATTGCCTCTTCGGTGAGTAATACCGATAACCCATCGATAGATTCAATAGGATGACTATCCCTCGCCTTTTTAATCGCTCTATACAAGATGACCTGTATCCTTTTCCCAAAATCGCTAATGCTTTCAAGATCTCCGCGTCGGCATTCTTTAAATTCGCTTAACGCATGTTTAAAATTAAAATTTTGTTTGTAAGTTGACTTAATTAAATTCATCAATTCGTCTACAGTTTTAGGAGTTTGACTTCGCGTTATTCTGCAATACTCGTCAGATTGTATTTTATTGCAAATCAGGAATAGTAAAAACGATTTGTCCCCGGGTGAAACTATTGCGTCCGCAAATTTGCATTGATCAATAAAACGAGAGACCGAACTTTCTTTCCCATCGAAGCTAGGAATAAAGCTTGCTACTAAGCTCAATGATGCACGACACGGTGTCCTAGAGGGTTCAGAAGAATTCGATGATATGTTGCAGAACATTGAATTACCAGCCAAAGTGGAGTCCTCGACAGCACCGGGTAATACAGATCTCGGAAGGAGCGACTGAATTGGAAGAACTGCTACATCTCCCTGTGATGTTTCGGACTGCTCAACTGGTATGTCCTCAACCACAAACACCCCACTATTCAGGCCACGCCTGCGGTTTTTCCTTACTAGCTGATATTTTTTACGCAACGGCGGCATTTCGAAAGTTGCTAACTAAATGTGTAATATCTTATCTATCGTTTCGCAATTTTCCTGTAGTTGTCGCCGTTGACTGGGTCCTCACTCCTGCTTCTATTGAGCGGTAACGTCGTCTTGTTCGATCCTTCGATGTCTGGTCGTCCTCAGTTGAGTTGCGTGGAAGATAGTCCAGTCTGATGATCCTCTGATGCTTTTGGATTGTCGTCCTCGGTGATAGACTTGAAAGATGGTCCAACTAATGTTCGATGAAGCGTGTGGTGGTGCTCGCGATTTAAGGATTAACGTGCATGAAACGCTTAAATCGCCCGTCTTCGGTATTTACCCGCACTCTTGGGAAAACCATGCAAAAACCAAGAGGGAGAGGTGCACCTGGGAGCTGTTGATGCTGTCCACACGCCGTGTCACAATTTGATGGTTCAGAAGTCTTGAAGTCTGCTTTCCGATGTTCACACTCACGAGCCGGCAATATCAGTTTATTCAGTTTATTGTAAATTATCCCACCGCTGTCACCAATTTTGTTACGGATCTTCTCGATGGGTCTAGGACTATTGGGTTCTATGGCCGTGAAGTGCTAAACCACTTTGCTCGAGACCGCGAATATTAAATAAAACTTATTTGAATTGAATTTCTGTTTATTCTTGTGTTAGTTTTAAGGAAATTATTAAAGCGAGAATTCTCAATGCGTCTTTCCTTCTTCCTGGTTCTTCTTCTACTGTTCGTTGCTTCTTTCTTCTCGTCGCTCTTTTTTCCCCGCTGCTCTTTTGAATTTTCGCGCTTGCGCGGTAGTTATTAATACTTGAAGTCTCATTCACAGGTAAATACATGAAAAGGTTACTAATCCATAAAGTGTTACTCGCATGTAAGGGGATACGTGACAGGTTATATGGTTATTTCTTTATTTGGCTATTTGGTTATATGGTTATTTGGTCATTTGGTAATTTCCTCATTTGATTATTTAATTAGTTGGTTATTTGGTTATTCGCTTATTTGCTTATTTGCTTATTAGGTTATGTGGTTATTTGATTTCTTGGTTATTTGTTTATTTTATTATTTGGTTGTTTGGTTATTTAATAATTTGGTTATTTGGATACTTGGTTATTTGCTTATTTGGTTATTTGGTTATTTGGTTACTTGTTTATTTGGTTATTTGGTTATTTGGTTATTTGGTTATTTGGTTATTTGGTTATTTGGTTATTTGGTTATTTGGTTATATGGTTATTTGGTTATTTGGTTATTCGGTTATTTGGTTCTTTGGTTCTTTGGTTCTTTGGTTATTTGTATATTTGGTTATTTGGATATTTGGTTATTTGGTTATTTGTTTATTTGGTTATTTGGTTATTTGGTTATTTGGTCTCCTGCTTATTTGGTTATTTTTTTATTTGTTTATTTGTTTATGTGGTTATTTCTTTATTTGGCTATTTGGTTATTTGGTTATTTGGTCATTTGGTAATTTCCTCATTTGATTATTTGATTATTTGGTTATTTGGTTATTTGGTTATTTGGTTATTTGGTTATTTGGTTATCTAGTTATTTGGTTATTTGGTTATTTGGTTATTTGGTTATTTGGTTCTTTGGTTCTTTGGTTCTTCGGTTATTTGGATATTTGGTTATTTGGTTAGTTGGTTACTTGGTTATTTGGTTATTTGGTTCTTTGGTTATTTGGTTATTTGGTTAGTTGGATATTTGGTTACTTGGTCCTTTGGTTATTCTGTTATTCGGTTATTTGGTTATTTGGTTAGTTGTTAATTTGGTTATTTGGTTATTTGGTTACTTGGTTATTTGGTTATTTGTTTATTTGGTTTCCTGGTTATTCGGTTAATTTTTTATTTGTTTATATGATTATTTGGCTACGTGTTTTTTTGGCTATTTGGTTATTTGGTTATTTGGTTCTTTATTTATTTGGTCATGTGGTCATTTCCTCATTTGATTATTTGATTATTTGATTATTTGGTTATTTGGTTATTTGGTTATATGTTTCTTTGGTTCTTTGCTTCTTTGGTTCTTTGGTTCTTTGGTTCTTTGGTTCTTTGGTTATTTAGTTATTTGGATATTTGGTTATTTGGTCATTTGGTTATTCGGTTATTTGGTTCTTTGGTTTTTTGGTTCATTGGTTCTTTGGTTATTTGGATATTTGGTTATTTGGATATTTGGTTATTTGGATATTTGGTTATTTGGTTATTTGGTTATTTGGTTATTTGGTTATTTGGTTATTTGGTTATTTGGTTATTTGGTTATTTGGTTTCCTGGTTATTCGGTTATTTTTTTATTTGTTTATTTGGTTATTTGGCTATGTGTTTATTTGGCTATTTGGTTATTTGGTTGTTTGGTTATTTATTTATTTGGTCATGTGGTCATTTCCTCATTTGATTATTTGGTTATTTGGTTATTTGGTTATTATGTTATTTGTTTATTTGGTTATTTTGTTATTTGGTTATTTGGTTATTTGGTTATTTGGTTATTTGGTTATTTGGTTATTTGGTTATTTGGTTATTTGGTTATTTGTTTATTTGGTTATTTGGTTCTTTGGTTCTTTGGTTATTTGGATATTTGGTTATTTGCTTATTTGGTTACTTGGTTATTTGGTTATTTGGTTATTTGGTTATTTGGTTATTTGGTTATTTGGTTATTTGGATATTTGGTTATTTGGTCATTTGGTTATTCTGTTAGTTGGTTATTTGGTTATTTGGTTATTTGGTTATTTGGTTATTTGGTTATTTGGTTACTTGGTTATTTGGTTATTTGGTTATTTGGTTACTTGGTTATTTGCTTATTTGGTTAGTTGCTTATTCGGTTATTTGGTTGTTTGCTTATTTGATTATGTGGTTATTTGGTTACTTGGTTCTTAGCTTATTTGGTTATTTGGTTATTTGGTCATTTTGTTATTTGGTTATTTGATTACTTGGTTATTTGGTTCTTTGGATGTTAGGTTCCTTGGTTACTTGTTTCTTTGTTTATTTGGTTATTTGGTTATAAGTTTATTTGGTTATTTGGTTTCCTGGTTATTTGGTTATTTTTTTATTTGTTTATTTGGTCATTTGGTTATTTGTTTATTTGGATATTTGCTTATTTGGTTATTTGCTTATTTGCTTATTAGGTTATGTGGTTATTTGATTTCTTGGTTATTTGTTTATTTAGTTATTTGGTTGTTTGGTTATTTGATTATTTGGTTATTTGGGTACTTGGTTATTTGGTTATTTGCTTATTTGCTTATTTGGTTATTTTGTTATTTTTGTTTCTTTGGTTATTTGGTTATTTTGTTATTCGGATATTTGGTTATTTGGTTATTTGATTATTTGGTTATTTGGATATTTGGTTATTTGGTCATTTGTTTATTCTGTTACTTGGTTATTTGGTTATTTGGTTAGTTGTGAATTTGGTTATTTGGTTATTTGGTTTCTTGGTTATGTGGTTATATGGTTACTTGGTTATTTGCTTATTTGGTTATTTGGTTATGAGGTTATTTTGTTATTTGGTTATTTGGTTACTTGGTTATTTGGTTATTTCGATGTTAGGTTCCTTGGTTATTTGTTTCTTTGTTTATTTGGTTATTTGGTTTCCTGGTTACGTGGTTATTTGTTTATTTTCTTATTTGTTTATTTGGTTATTTGGTTATTTGGTTATTATGTTATTTCTTTATTTGGTTGTTTTGTTATTTGGTTATTTGGTTATTTGGGTAATTGGTTATTTGGTTATTTGGTTACTCGGTTATTTGGTTATTATGATATTTGTTTAGTTGGTTGTTTGGTTATTTGGTTATTTGGTTATTTGGTTATTCGGTTATTAGGTTATTTGGTTCTTTGGTTCTTGGGTTCTTTGGTTATTTGGATATTTGGTTATTTGTATATTTGTTTATTTGGTTATTTGGTTATTTGGTTATTTGGTTATTTGGTTCTTTGGTTCTTTGGTTCTTTGGTTATTTGGATATTTGGTTATTTGCTTATTTGGTTACTTGGTTACTTGGTTATTTGGTTATTTGGTTCTTTGGTTATTTGGATATTTGGTTATTTGCTTATTTGGTTACTTGGTTACTTGGTTATTTGGTTATTTCGTTATTTGGTTATTTGGATATTTGGTTATTTGGTCATTTGGTTATTCTGTTAGTTGGTTATTTGATTATTTGGTTATTTTGTTATTTTGTTATTTGGTTACTTGGTTATTTGTTTATTTGGTTATGTGGTTACTTGGTTATTTGCTTATTTGGTTAGTTGCTTATTTGGTTATTTGGTTATTTGCTAATTTGGATATGTGGTTTTTTGGTTACTTGGTTATTTGCTTATTTGGTTATTTGGTTATTTGGTTATCTTGTTATTTGGTTTTTCGATTACTTGGTTACTTGGTTATTTGGATGTTAGGTTCCTTGGTTATGTGTTTCTTTGTTTATTTGGTTATTTGGTTATAAGTTTATTTGGTTATTTGGTTTCCTGTTTATTTGGTTATTTTTTTATTTGTTTATTTGGTTATTTGTTTATTTGGCTATTTGGTTATTTGGTTATTTGGTTATTTGGATATTTTGTTATTTGTTTACTCGGATATTTGCTTATTTGGTTATTTGCTTATTTGCATATTAGGTTATGTGATTATTTGGTTTCTTGGTTATTTGTTTATTTGGTTATTTGGTTATTAGGTTACTTGATAATTTGGTTATTTGGTTATTTGTGTTACGTGTAGACGTGTTTCAGCGGGAATAATACTATGAGCTTTCGTAGCAGACAGGAAATGTAATAAAATTTGGAATTATTATACCAAATTATTGTAAGATTTATGGGTTCGTGATTGTCTAGTCCCATACGGGTCCTTGGAAATGCATTGGTTGATTATAGTTGGAGGCTGATAATGTTATTGAAGATAAAAGGTTAAAAGAGTTTCAATATGTAAAGAAGGATATGAAGTAAATACAACGTATATTTTGATCAGATAATTTGGAAAAATAGAATTATGATAAATTATAATGTGTTCGAAGAGAAATATGTAAAAATGAGATGTTACATACGAAATTTGTCTTTAACAATGCGGGAATTATCAATGTCAACCCAGCAATAATAAGTTAGGGAAATCCCACAATGTCTACGCATTAATTATCATTGCTCGCTGACAACAATATTGTACAATTTAAAATGAAATGGAACTTACCAAATTGTAAATCGAGACAATCGGATTATTTATTTTTTTGCTAGTATATGTAAACTTTTATTTACTCGCTTGTTGGAGTTGGTTGCTCTCTAAGACTTCCTCACTGGAGAAGAGATAGTTGTATTAACGGTTGAAACGGACAGTACATGAAACGTTTAAAATATATAAAAGAAATGCAAAATAATAAGACTATGAAATGGTAAAGTTACAAAATAATAATGGAGTAGCTGGACTAAACGAATCAATAATTATATAAGGCGAAATTTGAATACACGGTTTTTGAATACGCGGCACTGAGTCTTTTGTTACTTTAAGTTTCACACAACTTGTAACAAACTCTATCTCAATATTTTGCACCACGGACTACCCGATCACGCACCTCGCGACTTGCCGATCGAAGCTTCAAAACGGTAGTGAAGTAGTTCTGTTCCTTCGGAAATAAGTTGAATAATCCCCCCCTTGAAATACTCTATTGGAAATGGAATTGTTGATCATTTGTAACGAATCAGCGTAGTCGGAAGGTGTCGCGAGAAGGGATCGTCTCGTGCTCTCTTTCTCTCTATCTCCAGTGAAGAGGACCAACGCAGCCACAGTACATTCACGCTCCGGTTTACTGCAACGCATATTACTCACACATTGCGATCGACGCAGGACTCACATCGAATGAACTATGGGTGACACGCGCGCTACGAAAATGAATAGCTATATGTAGGTTTGAAATACCGCGATAACCGTTCTCACGCTGGACTCACATCATGCATCCTGTTTATTACATCAGTACTAAGAAACGATAATGCCTATCGGTTATTTGTTATAGGACCACGTTGATTCCAAGGAAGGTATGCGCTATATTAACAATTGAGCTATCGGAATTAAGCCAGACTAAACGTCAAAGGCAAAATATACGATTGACAAGGGACTTCCCACGATGCTATGCATCATCAAATCGCATTCTCACCGACGTTAATTAAAATAAAAGAATTTTTGTTCGGAACGTAACATCCCTCCCTCCTTAGAATCATCGTCGTCCTCGGCGATGTCTATTGTATGAGTGGTAGATCAGTTACAATGATGTATTTACCATATTATACCTATATATATGTAAATCAGCGAAAAGGCTCTTGATGCATGTGACCGTATATAACCCGTAAAAATGTATTTTGTCTATATTTGGTAAAATGATTAATCTGTGTGCCCCCCACGTACAATTTTATCGGTTTTTGTATTGGGTTGTTACGGACTAGTTCAGATGCGCAAATAAGTACCAGTCTTCCAATTCGTTCACATCCTCGTATGTCTATTGTTTCTAATTGTGCACAATTTTGTATCATGTCACAGACATCTTCATTTTGAATTCCAAAATTATGTTGTAAGCGAACTTCAGCTAACGAGCTAACAAATTGTAAAAACTTGCCGCTGATGCTAGGGTGCATATAATTTACACTTAGTGTTCTTAAATAACATTTCGGGGTAATCGGGGTTAAACCGAATTCGCCTCTAATGTTTGTACAACCACTTAGATCCAATGATGACAGTTGTCGCATATGGGTTCCAATTTCCAAAATGAAGGTTGCTGTTACCCATCCACAGCATGTTAGATTTAATGTGGATACTGCTTGAAGTTTAGATGGTAGTGCGTCAAGTCCCTCCAATGGTCCAAGGTCCAGGTGTAAAAATTCGTGGTCCTCTTCTTCATCATCCATAGGCAAATTTACTCCAAATACCGAGAAAGTGCAGTCATGTATCTTTAATACCTTTAAAGAATGATTAATGGTAGTATTGTTTATCAGGGTACAACACTGTCATTAGTTAGTCTGTGACACGATTTAATTTCCAAATGGGTAAGTTGAGTTGATTTTGACAATATATCAGAAATATATTCGGAAGAAAGATTCTCGCACACGATGAAAACTAATTGTTCCAGGTTTTCTTTTAAATTGGTCAAACATTTTCCTGTGAAACTTGTATTGGTTGCTTTGAAGGACTTTAAATTTGCAGCTGCATTAAATATATTGCTTAAGTATAAGTCTATTGGACCCGGACATTTTCCTATTGCCAATGTTTTTATTTGGTATGCTACATTTTGCAAATTCCGTAATGCTGATGGTCTGATTGTGGCGCCCATTAAGTCTATTACTTCCAGGTTAGGACAATGTGCTGTAGCTATTGCTATAATTTGTGGTTGTAATTTTCTAGTTGCGTTTTGATCATCCACTATGAGGCTTTTAACCTTAACTCCCACTCGTTGGATAAGCCAATGAAGAGATTTCAAGGTTACTTCTTTACCATCCCATCCATTAGGCCATCGCCAGTCATTTAAACTGAGCTGGTGAACACCTTCGTAGGACATAAGAGTACCCTGTCTCCATCTTCTCGACGTCATTTCCAAACGAGCGCGATCAGCAAAAGGCAAATATTTGGCTATTTCACTGATACACTCCATTGGTAATGGTGTGGGTTCCGTCAGATCTAGACCCGGAAATGGATTTACTTCTGGTCGTGGTGAGATTAATTTTGAATCATGCCATGTGTCTGCCAATAGTATTTTCAGCTTCCTCCCATTACAAATAATTCCTTCCTCTGAGGCCCTCAGAGCTTGTTCGGTCTGTTCTGAAGTTGCAAATGTTATAAAAGCTAGATTTCCAGTGTGTTTGCGTAATATTACTGCATGTTGTGCCCCATATGGTTTGAAAATGTCTAGTAATTTATCCTTTTTCGTATAAGGAGCTAACCAGCTGACAAATAGGCGTCGTCTTTGCACAGACCGTTGGTAGCCACTACTGAATGCCATTTTGAAATCTTGCTGTGGGAACAAAATATTATCATTATTCTCCTGAGAACATCAGAGCTGTTAAGGAAGAATATATTTATAATGCATATATCATGAATTGGATTCGTGAAATAATGTTTGGGAAAGAGTCGATAACTGATCAATTGACTATTGCTCTTTGTGTAGGTAATGGTTGTGTAACTCCAACATGTGTCGAAGAAGTGGTTTCTTCTAATGGTATTGCTGTATGTTGTTGATTCTCTGATGTATGGCCTGAAGAGTTTTTCCTCTTGCGTAATAGACGTGCCCAACATCTTACTTTTAATGGTTCCCAAAAATAGTATATTAACATTCCAATTATAAATCCTGTTTGGCTTAGAATGGTTCCATACGTTAAATTTAAGTGATAAGTTTTATCGCGATTACGATTTCCTATTTCCTTGAGTTTGTACTCGATGTTCTGCAGAGTTTCGTCGGTCTTGGTTTCCTTTAGGTTTAGATGTTCATCTAGAATCGGATTTATCTGATGGAATTGTAAGATAGATGGCGAAATTTCAGTGATGTTCAGAAGAAGATTCGGATTATAGTAGAACTGCTTTGAATCAGTAAAGGTTTTGATTCCCATAAGTATAGTAGAGCGTGTTTTCGCTATGCAGTTTGGGTTGATTTCAAATATTCCTGTTCCATGAATTGTGAGTATGGTGTCCTCATTGTCTTCACATAGGATATGTAATGGTTCGGGTTCCTTGATTGAATACAGCCAGGCTCCAATAGTTTTCAGGTGCTTCCAGTAGGATATTTGAGATGACTTAAGCTTAATGTCGCATAATCATAATGACAATTGATTGGGTCTTATCAATAACGATATTTCGCATGATTCTGATACTGAAGTTTCGTATAAAGGTATTTCTAGTTTACACATGTGTATGTACCAAGTTTGTTTGCAAGACTTGACGAATGTTTCAGACGTGCCAAAATAAATTCTATGATCGTTGCTTAAGCCTAAATATTGATATTGAGGTGATACAAAAGCTGAAATATTCGAGTTTTCGTTTATACGCTGCGGTATTGGTAGACTATGAAGTTGATACAAATGGTATTCTACGCGATCAACTAACGGAATATGTACTGTAATTATAATTCGTCCTGTATGGTGTCCCAGAGTTACATGAGCTATTTTTACAAGGTTCTCTATTCTCTGATATTTTTGCGGTATTGGCACTTCATATTGTAATACGGAGCTATGGATAGCGTTTACAATGGTTTTTATTTTACGACTACTAAGTAACGATGGATGTAATCTGCTTCCTTGTGCTGCGGCTATGACGGATATAAAATTTTGACCAGTAGAAATATAATGATTTAATGAAGTTTCGATGGAGTTCGCATACTGACTTAACACTATGGTGTAATTGAGAAGGTTTTCTTCATTTAAAATCTGTACCATTTCATTTACTTTTTCTCTATTCAGTTTGATATTATTTGCAAGTTTTTTTAACTATTTCATGTATATTATGAAGATCGCTCATAGCAATATGTGTTTGATTTTTGAAAAGTTGTGTTATTTCCTTCTGATCAGTATATAATTTATCTATTTCTGAACTGAAATATTCTGCATCGTCTACGTTCAGTGTTCCGAACAATGTTCGACTAATTGTGCCAACGAAACCAAATGGTATGCTACGACGTGCCATTGTTTTAGGAAGATCAGCAATTTTTGTCTCAACAGAGTTTATGTTTAAAATTAATGTCTTGATTTCTTTTTGTAACTCCAAAGCTTCTTTAATTCTTTCGTTTATATAATGCGTTCGCAATATCGCACTACATTCAAGTCGAACCGGAAATTTAATACATCTTTTGTAAATAATGTTTAAATTTTGATATTCGTCCGGAAATTCATTTTTTAATTTATTAGTGTCTAGAACTATCGCTAAGCGCCAATCAGCCCTTTGAAATCGAATATTATATGATTTTTCAAAGTATAGTCCGGGGTTTGCATCAATTCGAGTAATCCGATAAGTGTTTCTATTAGAGTTTGTAGCTTGCAGTAGCGATAGTAGAATCCATACGATTTGAAATTCCATTTTCTGTCCTTCCTCCAGTGGTTAAGCAAGGTGAGCCAATTCTAATTTATCTGCGTGTTTAGCGAATAATTTTCCATCATTTCCTTTTAATACAATATTGTTTTTATTCATAATCCCAACAATTTCAAATGGTCCATGATAACGCTTACTAAATTTTCCCCTTCTTGGTTCTACAAGTACGCGTGCCATGTCCCCTATTTCACCTTTGAATGGACATGCCTTCCTATCGTAATATAATTTTGATCTTTCTTTTGCCTCAATTAAGTTTTGTCCTGCTATTGTTTGCATTTCAGAAAGACGGATAATAAGGTCTTGCAAATATGAATTAAATGTAGGTAGGTTTTCTTCTACTGTAAAAGAACTCGGACAACGAGCAAGTTTGCCAAATACTAATTCAAATGGAGTAAAATTTGTAGCTTCGTGTACAGATGTGTTATAAGAAAACATTGCGAAAGGAACCAACCTATCCCAATCATCAAAGTCATTGACATAATTGCTAATATATTCGGTTAAAACTATGTGACTTCTTTCTAATGCGCCATTTGTTTGTGGTCTATACCCAGATGTTGTAACATGTTGAATTTTGAAAATTTTTGCTATATTTTGGATTATTTTATTTATAAAACTAGTGCCTCTGTCAGTTAAAATTACTCGTGGAGCTCCATATTGTAATATCAAATTAGTTACTACAGCATGAGCTATTGTTTGCGCTTTTGTATCTGGTACAGGGACTGCCAGACAATATTTCGTTAAATTATCCTGCATTGTAAGAATATGTCTATTACCGTTAGGAGTGAGTGGTAGTGGTCCAACAGTGACTAACGATACTTTTGCAAATGGTTCCAATGGTGTATCAGTAATAAGCATCGGTTCTCGGGTTTTTGTTCTAACTAATTTTTTATTTTGACAGCTATTGCAAGTACGAATAAAATTTTGAACATCATTACGTAAATTTGGCCAATAAAATCTTTCGCGAATTCTATGATATGTCTTCGTGACTCCTTTATGACCTCCAATTATACTTCCATGAAATTCTGAAATAATTTTCAGACGAAGTTCCTTTGGGGGTACTGTAACACTACCTTGACATAGCGTTATCTTAACATCAGTAGCCTCAAACGTAGTTACTAGTATATCCACTAGTGAAGCACGAGGAAGTGTCTCTGTGAAGTCACCAATTTGTGATATCCGGAAAAATGTTATATTTAAATCTAAAAGGATACGTTTTAAATTGTGTAATGCGAGTCTTAAATTTTCCTTAATAATTTCATCAAAATAATTCTTTTTAATAACAACACTGTAAATTTTATATTTATTCCTTTTTGAAATTATTACTTGACCTATCTTGAGTTTAATTTCTTTAAATCTATCAGTATTGATAATTCCTAGATCAGAGAGTAATTTATTAATTGGATTTACCAAGTTACAGTCGGAAGAAATGAAATGAACATAATTTGAATGTTGATATGTCAAATTTTCTCGTGAAAAGGATATTACTTTTTGACTGGGAATATACATATTTTCAGGTGTACTAGATAATATAGTAGGGGGTATAGTTTCTGTGATTTGAATACCTTGAGGTTTTGAAGGTTTTGTAATGTTGGATTTTGATTTATGATTGGACACGACAGCACTTTCTCCTCCTTCCTTAGAATATTGCAAATATTCTGTTTCTGGAAGTGGAGTAGACAATGCTATGGGTTCTATTACCGATAAAGGTGTTGGAAGTCTAGAGGTATATTGTGGTCTATACAGAACTGATTCATTTGAAGTTCCTGCTTCATTTAATATATTTAATTCATCATTTTCTAATATATTTTCTAAGAGTGCTGCTTTTGCCAGAGGCTGTTTAGAATTTGTATGTTCAGTTTTACTAGTATTTGTCGAATTATTTATTTTGTCCAAAAATTGCTCTAAACTTTTATTGACACCTTTGTTCTCTGTCTCATCATCAGAAGTGTCTATGCCTGTTGTGACTAAGGTTCGTTCGTCTGAACTATCGTTATCAAGTGAACTGTCTACATTTCGTAAACTTTGATTTGGAGTTCGAAACATTTCGTCATCACTATTGCTACTTTCAATTTCGGGAAGTTCGACTGCTATTCTTTCTCCAGGTTGTACTACTTGTGAACCTGTCCATTGTAATTCATTGTCTATACGAGAAGTATTCTGTTGACATGGAATTTTAGGATTACCCACCAATCTCGATTCAGATTGAAATTCCAAGTTTGGAAATACACTTTTACGACGACGTAATATCGGAGGATCGGATAACTCGTTGTTTGAGTCATCATCAGAAGATTCAGAAATTTGTGTACGGATGGAGGATTCAGATACCGTTTTTGATCTAGTTCGTGTAGCTATTGCATTTTGATCTTGAGCTAATGATAATTTTGATTTGTCTCTGGGGTCTTTAGGTCTTCCGCGTTTTGCTTTCTCATGTGATGCTTTTTGAGAATCTAAATTTTTAGAACTTTGTTCAAAGGTTACCTGAGTATTTTTACTAGCAGACCTTGTGATAGGATGTATTCTTTTAATTTTAGTATACAATTTTGAGCAAGTTTCGTCGCTAGATGTATCAGATAATGTAAATTCATCAGACGAAATTATTTCTTCTTTAATAACTGGGTTTCGTGATAAAGCATCTGCATTATTATTCAATTCACCTGATTTGTAAACAAAATCGTAATCATAATCTCGTAATTTTAATCTCCAACGAATTAATCTTTGACCAGGATCTTTTATTGAATTTATCCAACGTAAAGGTTCATGATCACTAACCAAGGTAAATTTTCTTCCATACAAATAAGGCCTAAAGTGAAGTACTGCGTACAAAACTGCTAAACATTCCTTTTCTGTAGTGAAATAATTTTGTTCTGGTTTAGTTAACGTTCTAGAGAGATATGCTACCGGTAAATCGTGTCCATTAAATTCCTGACTTAAAATTGCGCCTATTGCATAATCGGATGCGTCTGTTGTTAATGTAAATGGTTTATTAAAATTCGGATATTGTAATATAGGTTTTTTACATAAAGCCTTCCGTAATGCAAGAAAACTTTTCTTTTGTTCTGTACCCCAAACAAATTTCGCATTTTTCTTTAATAGTTCAGATAATGGTTTAGCTTTCTCTGCAAAGTCTTGAATAAAACGTCTATAATAGCCTGCAAGTCCTAAAAATTGTCTAATATTTTTCTGATTTTGTGGACGAGGAAAATTTTTTACAGCATCAATCTTTTTCGGATCTGGTTTCAAACCTTTTCTGCTAATAATGTGTCCTAAATAAGCTACTTCTGTTTTTAGAAATTCACACTTGTTTGGTTGTAATGTTAATTTTGCGTCAACTAATCGTTTAAATAAACGTCGAATTTTCTTTTCGTGTTCTAAATTTTTCGCGTAAACTACTATATCGTCTAAATAACAAAAACTTCTATTCCTTGTAAACCACGCAAAAGTTGATTCATTAGTCTCTGAAAGGTTGCAGGTGCATTTTTAAGTCCTTCTGGCATTCGAACATACTGATAATGGCCATTGGGTGTTGTAAATGCTGTTTTTTGTCTATCTGATGGATGCATTTCAATTTGTTGGAAGCCACTAGCTAAATCAAATGTGGAAAAATAACGTGCTTCACCTAAATGATCTAGTATTTCAGAAATATTTGGTAGTGGATATGCGTCTACTATTGTTTTTTCATTCAGTTTACGGAAATCTATTACCATTCGCCATCTGGGATTACCCTGAGAATCTGGTTTCTTCGGAACGATCGGAGAGTGGTGAATTATAAGGTGAATTTGAATTTCCAATTATACCGTCTTTTAATTTACATGAAATTTGACGTTCTATTACCTGTTTATGAATAGGTGGGAATCTATATTGTCTAGTATTAATCGGAATATCATCGGATGTATATATTCTATGCTGTATGCAAGATGTGGCTTGTAATTTATCACTGGGTAAATGAAATATTTCGGGAAATTCTTCTATCAGATCAATGACGTGGTCTTTTTCCTCATCGTTTAAATGATCTAATCGTAATCTTTTAACTATTTCTGTTACTCTACCTGACGCATGTGACAAACTATCGCTTTCCGAGTTAAAATCTGAATATTCTTGTTCTTCTGGAAAATAGTGATATGCAAACGGAATAATTTCCTGAGGAGGTATTTCTATTTCTACGTCCTTTTCTGAGGTGTTAATAGCAAAGACATGGCACACGCCATCTTCATTTACTGATACGGCAGCTTCGCCAATATATAAGCCGTCTTCAGTTTCAAGCTTTGGCAAATATCCTTCTTTCAAGGCATAATTAACAACGTCAATGGCAATAACTTGTCTAGTGCGAGATTTTAATAATAATAATTTTGGGTTTGAATTTCTTTTTATATTACTTTGGTTTGATTCTCCAATAAAATGTAAAGGTTTGATAGGATTACTTTGTGTCACAAGAGTGTTATGAGCAAAGGAAATTTCTGCTTGTTCTTGTATAAGATATTCTTTACCTAATATACCATCGCAACGTAAAGGAAATGAAGATTTTACAACATGAAAATTAACTGATTGTTCTAACAATGTGATTATAGTAGTACCTAAAGTCTCTATCTTTTCTGTTGTTATCCCTGAAATTGTAACTGAATCTTGAAGGGAAACTGAAACATTTTCATCTAAGGCAATCAATTTAATCAAATTAATATCTGCACCAGTATCTACAAGAAAATGTGCAGAACCTTTTCGTAATTCTTTAGCAGTCATTTTTACTACAGGGGTTTCGCTCATTTTTAATGTTCCTATTCGTTCTGAGGTTCCAGAAATTTTACTGTTTGACGCTCCTTCTTTGCAAAACTCGTCGTCGCGTCGGCCCGTCGAGTCAACTGCGAGTTTAAATGATCAGATTTTAATTGTTTTGATTCATCTTTATTAGTACTTGGTGAAGATGGTTGTACTAGAGAGTGTGTAGGTGAACTTGATCTTGGAGATCGAATACTAGATGTCTGAGAACTTGGAAAATATGGAATATTTGAATGATGATAGTAAGGAGAATATGGCATAGAAGGAAAATAATAAGGCGAAAAATATGGATGAGGTACATTTGGTAAATGTTCTGAATGGTTATAAGGAACTTTCTGTTGTGGCGGTTTCAAGATTCCTGTTGGAGTCCTTGATGCATTATAACTTGGACTTGGAGAACGGGAACGATTCTCCATCTGATTTCTGATTGAATAATTTGCAAAATTGGAAAAATTTGGATTTTCAAATCGCGTATAATGATGTTGATTCGGGGGATATTCTCGAGGATAACGATCACTAGAAGAAAACGAACCTCTTTGTGTTTCACCTGTCGGTACTATTCCTAATTTCATTCGTGATTCAATACGAACTGTAAATTTTAAAGCTTTTTCTAAATCTCTAGGATCGCGTACATCTACTGAACGAGCTATTTCATCCGGTATCCCTCGGAGAAATGCTTCTAAAGCACATTCTTTCAATGGTAATATCATGTGTTCTGAATTATTGCCGTATGTATCTTCTAAAGCAACTTGTGCTCCACTAATTAAAATATTTAAACGGTCATAAAAATCATTAACAGATTCTCCACGTTTCATTCGAATATTTTCAATTTCATGCTGATAATAAGGATAATTTTTCCCAGGAGCGAATCTACTTTTCAGATGTTTGATTAAATCATTTATAGAATTAAATGTTTTTCCATATGTACTATCGCGAGCAGATCCTTGTAATTTTGCTATCACTGCTTTAAGAAATGAACCTTCTAGTACAGGAGGTACTAAAGCTGAATTATTTTGAATATCTTGTACAAAATTTTTTAAAGGAATATTCTTTCCATCAAAATGCGGAATATTTAATGTACTATTTTGAATAGCCAAGCACTCTGCCATTGAAGTCATCATTGCACTTGTAGCTTGCCAATCATTTTGAGAATTATTACCATGAGACACGTTCGCGCTCAAAGGTGCGTTTTGATTTGGATTAGACATAATGAATAAATAAAATTAAGTTTCAGTAGTTTCAAAATAAAATACACAAATTATTGTAACAAAACAGGATTCACAGTTATATCAATAATGTATGCAATGAAATATATCAATACATTAAAACATACACAGTTATAATAAAATAGATAATAAATGCGTAAGCGTTGTCATGGGTTATGTCAATAACTGAAATATATATAACGACTACAATTCCAACGACAATCACCAAAAAGATTAAATCATATAGAAATTAAAGAAATTAAAATATCATTAAATTTTGAATTTAGGAATATCCAAATCAATTAATTTTCTGTTATTATTTTTGGGTATCCCATCGCTGCCACCAATTAATTTACTGTTATTATTTTTGGGTATCCCATCGCTGCCACCAATTAATTTACTGTTATTATTTTTGGGTATCCCACCGCTGCCACCAATTAATTTACTGTTATTATTTTTGAGTATCCCACCGCTGCCACCAATTAATTTACTGTTATTATTTTTGGGTATCCCACCGCTGCCACCAATTAATTTACTGCCTGTTACGTGTAGACGTGTTTGAGCGGGAATAATAATATGAGCTTTCGTAGCAGACAGGAAATGTAATAAAATTTGGAATTATTATACCAAATTATTGTAAGATTTATGGGTTCGTGATTGTCTAGGCCCATACGGGTCCTTGGAAATGCATTGGTTGATTATAGTTGGAGGCTGATAATGTTATTGAAGATAAAAGGTTAAAAGAGTTTCAATAAAAAAAGAATAATGGATATGAAGTAAATACAACGTATATTTTGATCAAATAATTTGGAAAAATAGAATTATGATTAATTATAATGTGTCCGAAGAGAAATATATAAAAATGAGATGTTTTATACGAAATTTGTCTTTAACAATGCGGGAATTATCAATGTCAACCCAGCAATAATAAGTTAGGGAAATCCCACAATGTCTACGCATTAATTATCATTGCTCGCTGACAACAATATTGTACAATTTAAAATGAAATGGAACTTACCAAATTGTGAATCGAGACAATCGGATTATTTATTTTTTTGCTAGTATATGTAAACTTTTATTTACTCGCTTGTTGGAGTTGGTTGCTCTCTAAGACTTCCTCACTGGAGAAGAGATAGTTGTATTAACAGTTGAATCGGACAGTACATGAAACGTTTAAAATATATAAAAGAAATGCAAAATAATAAGACTATGAAACGGTAAAGTTACAAAATAATAATGGAATAACTGGACTAAACGAATCAATAATTATATAAGGCGAAATTTGAATACACGGTTTTTGAATACGCGGCACTGAGTCTTTTGTTACTCTAAGTTTCACACAACTTGTAACAAACTCTATCTCAATATTTTGCACCACGGACTACCCGATCACGCACCTCGCGACTTGCTGATCGAAGCTTCAAAACGGTAGTGAAGTAGTTCTGGCCCTTCGGAAATAAGTTGAATAATCCCCCCCTTGAAATACTCTATTGGAAATGGAATTGTTGATCATTTTTAACGAATCAGCGTAGTCGGAAGGTGTCGCGAGAAGGGATCGTCTCGTGCTCTCTTTCTCTCTATCTCCAGTGAAGAGGACTAACGCAGCCACAGTACATTCACGCTCCGGTTTACTGCAACGCATATTACTCACACATTGCGATCGACGCAGGACTCACATCGAATGAACTATGGGTGACACGCGCGCTACGAAAATGAATAGCTATATGTAGGTTTGAAATACCGCGATAACCGTTCTCACGCTGGACTCACATCATGCATCCTGTTTATTACATCAGTACTGAGAAACGATAATGCCTATCGGTTATTTGTTATAGGACCACGTTGATCCCAAGGAAGGTATGCGCTATATTAACAATTGAGCTATCGGAATTAAGCCAGACTAAACGTCAAAGGCAAAATGTACGATTGACAAGGGACTTCCCACGATGCTATGCATCATCAAATCGCATTCTCACCGACGTTAATTAAAATAAAAAA
>JAMYCR010000061.1:59526-92701 GCA_028830335.1 Eucera pruinosa | reverse complement strand
TTGGAGGCTCGAAAACGCGTTTCTGGCCTTTTCGAGTCGTTTGGTGTGCAAAAACCGCGTTCAAATGGAAAAAAAACCATTGGTTCGTGCGTTTGGAGGCTCGAAAACGCGTTTTCTGGCCTTTTCGAGTCGTTTGGTGCACAAAACCGCGTTCAAAATGAAAAACAAACTGATTCGTGCGTTTGGAGGCTCGAAAACGCGTTTTCTGGCCTTTTCGAGTCGTTTGGTGCACAAAACCGCGTTCAAAAGGAAAAACCACTGATTCGTGCGTTTGGAGGCTCGAAAAACGCGTTTGCTTGCCTTTTCGAGTCGTTTGGTGCACAAAAACGCGTTCAAAAGGAAAAAACCACTGATTCGTGCGTTTGGAGGCTCGAAAACGCGTTTTCTGGCCTTTCGAGTCGTTTGGTGCACAAAACCGCGTTCAAAAGGAAAAACCACTGATTCGTGCGTTTGGAGGCTCGAAAACGCGTTTTCTGGCCTTTTCGAGTCGTTTGGTGCACAAAACCGCGTTCAAAAGGAAAAACCACTGATTCGTGCGTTTGGAGGCTCGAAAACGCGTTTTCTGGCCTTTTCGAGTCGTTTGGTGCACAAAACCAGGTTCAAAAGGGAAAAACCACTGATTCGTGCGTTTGGAGGCTCGAAAACGCGTTTTCTGGCCTTTTCGAGTCGTTTGGTGCACAAAACCACGTTCAAAAGGAAAAAAACCACTGATTCGTGCGTTTGGAGGCTCGAAAACGCGTTTTCTTGTCTTTTCGAGTCGTTTGGTGCACAAAACCGCGTTCAAAAGGAAAAACCACTGATTCGTGCGTTTGGAGGCTCGAAAACGCGTTTTCTGCCCTTTTCGAGTCGTTTCGTGCACAAAACCACGTTCAAAAGAAAAAAAACACTGATTCGTGCGTTTGGAGGCTCGAAAACGCGTTTTCTGGCCTTTTCGAGTTGTTTGGTGCACAAAACCACGTTCAAAAGGAAAAACCACTGATTCGTGCGTTTGGAGGCTCGAAAACGCGTTTTCTGGCCTTTTCGAGTCGTTTGGTGCACAAAACCGCGTTCAAAAGGAAAAACCACTGATTCGTGCGTTGGAGGCTCGAAAACGCGTTTTCTGGCCTTTTCGAGTCGTTTGGTGCACAAAACCACGTTCAAAAGGAAAAAACCACTGATTCGTGCGTTTGGAGGCTCGAAAACGCGTTTTCTGGCCTTTTCGAGTCGTTTGGTGCACAAAACCGCGTTCAAAAGGAAAAAAACCACTGATTCGTGCGTTTGGAGGCTCGAAAACGCGTTTTCTGGCCTTTTCGAGTCGTTTGGTGCACAAAACCACGTTCAAAAGGAAAAAAACCACTGATTCGTGCGTTTGGAGGCTCGAAAACGCGTTTTCTGGCCTTTTCGAGTCGTTGGGTGCACAAAACCGCGTTCAAAAGGAAAATCACTGATTCGTGCGTTTGAGGCTCGAAAACGCGTTTTCTGGCCTTTTCGAGTCGTTTGGTGCACAAAACCGCGTTCAAAAGGAAAAACCACTGATTCGTGCGTTTGGAGGCTCGAAAACGCGTTTTCTGGCCTTTTCGAGTCGTTTGGTGCACAAAACCGCGTTCAAAAGGAAAAACCACTGATTCGTGCGTTTGGAGGCTCGAAAACGCGTTTTCTGGCCTTTTCGAGTCGTTTGGTGCACAAAACCGCGTTCAAAAGGAAAAAACCACTGATTCGTGCGTTTGGAGGCTCGAAAACGCGTTTTCTGGCCTTTTCGAGTCGTTTGGTGCACAAAACCGCGTTCAAAAGGAAAAACCACTGATTCGTGCGTTTGGAGGCTCGAAAACGCGTTTTCTGGCCTTTTCGAGTCGTTTGGTGAACAAAACTACGTTCAAAAGGAAAAACCACTGATTCGTGCGTTTGGAGGCTCGAAAACGCGTTTTCTGGCCTTTTCGAGTCGTTTGGTGCACAAAACCGCGTTCAAAAGGAAAAACCACTGATTCGTGCGTTTGGAGGCTCGAAAACGCGTTTTCTGGCCTTTTCGAGTCGTTTGGTGCACAAAACCGCGTTCAAAAGGAAAAACCACTGATTCGTGCGTTTGGAGGCTCGAAAACGCGTTTTCTGGCCTTTTCGAGTCGTTTGGTGCACAAAACCACGTTCAAAAGGAAAAAACCACTGATTCGTGCGTTTGGAGGCTCGAAAACGGTTTTCCTGGCCTTTTCGAGTCGTTTGGTGCACAAAACCCCGCGCAAAAGGAAAAACCACTGATTCGTGCGTTTGGAGGCTCGAAAACGCGTTTTCTGGCCTTTTCGAGTCGTTTGGTGCACAAAACCGCGTTCAAAAGGAAAAACCACTGATTCGTGCGTTTGGAGGCTCGAAAACGCGTTTTCTGGCCTTTTCGAGTCGTTTGGTGCACAAAACCACGTTCAAAAGGAAAAAACCACTGATTCGTGCGTTTGGAGGCTCGAAAACGCGTTTTCTGGCCTTTTCGAGTCGTTTGGTGCACAAAACCGCGTTCAAAAGGAAAAACCACTGATTCGTGCGTTTGGAGGCTCGAAAACGCGTTTTCTGGCCTTTTCGAGTCGTTTGGTGCACAAAACCACGTTCAAAAGGAAAAACCACTGATTCGTGCGTTTGGAGGCTCGAAAACGCGTTTTCTGGCCTTTTCGAGTCGTTTGGTGCACAAACCGCGTTCAAAAGGAAAAACCACTGATTCGTGCGTTTGGAGGCTCGAAAACGCGTTTTCTGGCCTTTTCGAGTCGTTTGGTGCACAAAACCGCGTTCAAAAGGAAAAACCACTGATTCGTGCGTTTGGAGGCTCGAAAACGCGTTTTCTGGCCTTTTCGAGTCGTTTGGTGCACAAAACCGCGTTCAAAAGGAAAAACCACTGATTCGTGCGTTTGGAGGCTCGAAAACGCGTTTTCTGGCCTTTTCGAGTCGTTTGGTGCACAAAACCGCGTTCAAAGGAAAACCACTGATTCGTGCGTTTGGAGGCTCGAAAACGCGTTTTCTGGCCTTTTCGAGTCGTTTGGTGCACAAAACCGCGTTCAAAAGGAAAAACCACTGATTCGTGCGTTTGGAGGCTCGAAAACGCGTTTTCTGGCCTTTCGAGTCGTTTGGTGATCAAAACTCTGTTCAAAAGGAAAACCACTGATTCGTGCGTTTGGAGGCTCGAAAACGCGTTTTCTGGCCTTTTCGAGTCGTTTGGTGCACAAAACCGCGTTCAAAAGGAAAAACCACTGATTCGTGCGTTTGGAGGCTCGAAAACGCGTTTTCTGGCCTTTTCGAGTCGTTTGGTGCACAAAACCGCGTTCAAAAGGAAAAACCACTGATTCGTGCGTTTGGAGGCTCGAAAACGCGTTTTCTGGCCTTTTCGAGTCGTTTGGTGCACAAAACCGCGTTCAAAAGGAAAAACCACTGATTCGTGCGTTTGGAGGCTCGAAAACGCGTTTTCTGGCCTTTTCGAGTCGTTTGGTGCACAAAACCGCGTTCAAAAGGAAAAACCACTGATTCGTGCGTTTGGAGGCTCGAAAACGCGTTTTCTGGCCTTTTCGAGTCGTTTGGTGCACAAAACCGCGTTCAAAAGGAAAAAACCACTGATTCGTGCGTTTGGAGGCTCGAAAACGCGTTTTCTGGCCTTTTCGAGTCGTTTGGTGCACAAAACCGCGTTCAAAAGGAAAAACCACTGATTCGTGCGTTTGGAGGCTCGAAAACGCGTTTTCTGGCCTTTTCGAGTCGTTTGGTGCACAAAACCACGTTCAAAAGGAAAAACCACTGATTCGTGCGTTTGGAGGCTCGAAAACGCGTTTTCTGGCCTTTTCGAGTCGTTTGGTGCACAAAACCGCGTTCAAAAGGAAAAACCACTGATTCGTGCGTTTGGAGGCTCGAAAACGCGTTTTCTGGCCTTTTCGAGTCGTTTGGTGCACAAAACCGCGTTCAAAAGGAAAAACCACTGATTCGTGCGTTTGGAGGCTCGAAAACGCGTTTTCTGGCCTTTTCGAGTCGTTTGGTGCACAAAACCACGTTCAAAAGGAAAAACCACTGATTCGTGCGTTTGGAGGCTCGAAAACGCGTTTTCTGGCCTTTTCGAGTCGTTTGGTGCACAAAACCACGTTCAAAAGGAAAAAACCACTGATTCGTGCGTTTGGAGGCTCGAAAACGCGTTTTCTGGCCTTTTCGAGTCGTTTGGTGCACAAAACCGCGTTCAAAAGGAAAAACCACTGATTCGTGCGTTTGGAGGCTCGAAAACGCGTTTTCTGGCCTTTTCGAGTCGTTTGGTGCACAAAACCGCGTTCAAAAGGAAAAAACCACTGATTCGTGCGTTTGGAGGCTCGAAAACGCGTTTTCTGGCCTTTTCGAGTCGTTTGGTGCACAAAACCGCGTTCAAAAGGAAAAAACCACTGATTCGTGCGTTTGGAGGCTCGAAAACGCGTTTTCTGGCCTTTTCGAGTCGTTTGGTGCACAAAACCGCGTTCAAAAGGAAAAACCACTGATTCGTGCGTTTGGAGGCTCGAAAACGCGTTTTCTGGCCTTTTCGAGTCGTTTGGTGCACAAACCCGCTCAAAAGGAAAAACCACTGATTCGTGCGTTTGGAGGCTCGAAAACGCGTTTTCTGGCCTTTTCGAGTCGTTTGGTGCACAAAACCGCGTTCAAAAGGAAAAACCACTGATTCGTGCGTTTGGAGGCTCGAAAACGCGTTTTCTGGCCGTGTCGAGATGTTTGGTGTACCAGTCTCCGTTCAAAAGGAAAAACCACTGATTCGTGCGTTTGGAGGCTCGAAAACGCGTTTTCTGGCCTTTTCGAGTCGTTTGGTGCACAAAACCGCGTTCAAAAGGAAAAACCACTGATTCGTGCGTTTGGAGGCTCGAAAACGCGTTTTCTGGCCTTTTCGAGTCGTTTGGTGCACAAAACCACGTTCAAAAGGAAAAACCACTGATTCGTGCGTTTGGAGGCTCGAAAACGCGTTTTCTGGCCTTTTCGAGTCGTTTGGTGCACAAAACCGCGTTCAAAAGGAAAAACCACTGATTCGTGCGTTTGGAGGCTCGAAAACGCGTTTTCTGGCCTTTTCGAGTCGTTTGGTGCACAAAACCGCGTTCAAAAGGAAAAACCACTGATTCGTGCGTTTGGAGGCTCGAAAACGCGTTTTCTGGCCTTTTCGAGTCGTTTGGTGCACAAAACCGCGTTCAAAAGGAAAAAAACCACTGATTCGTGCGTTTGGAGGCTCGAAAACGCGTTTTCTGGCCTTTTCGAGTCGTTTGGTGCACAAAACCGCGTTCAAAAGGAAAAACCACTGATTCGTGCGTTTGGAGGCTCGAAAACGCGTTTTCTGGCCTTTTCGAGTCGTTTGGTGCACAAAACCGCGTTCAAAAGGAAAAACCACTGATTCGTGCGTTTGGAGGCTCGAAAACGCGTTTTCTGGCCTTTTCGAGTCGTTTGGTGCACAAAACCGCGTTCAAAAGGAAAAACCACTGATTCGTGCGTTTGGAGGCTCGAAAACGCGTTTTCTGGCCTTTTCGAGTCGTTTGGTGCACAAAACCGCGTTCAAAAGGAAAAAACACTGATTCGTGCGTTTGGAGGCTCGAAAACGCGTTTTCTGGCCTTTTCGAGTCGTTTGGTGCACAAAACCACGTTCAAAAGGAAAAAACCACTGATTCGTGCGTTTGGAGGCTCGAAAACGCGTTTTCTGGCCTTTTCGAGTCGTTTGGTGCACAAAACCGCGTTCAAAAGGAAAAACCACTGATTCGTGCGTTTGGAGGCTCGAAAACGCGTTTTCTGGCCTTTTCGAGTCGTTTGGTGCACAAAACCGCGTTCAAAAGGAAAAACCACTGATTCGTGCGTTTGGAGGCTCGAAAACGCGTTTTCTGGCCTTTTCGAGTCGTTTGGTGCACAAAACCGCGTTCAAAAGGAAAAACCACTGATTCGTGCGTTTGGAGGCTCGAAAACGCGTTTTCTGGCCTTTTCGAGTCGTTTGGTGCACAAAACCACGTTCAAAAGGAAAAACCACTGATTCGTGCGTTTGGAGGCTCGAAAACGCGTTTTCTGGCCTTTTCGAGTCGTTTGGTGCACAAAACCACGTTCAAAAGGAAAAAACACTGATTCGTGCGTTTGGAGGCTCGAAAACGCGTTTTCTGGCCTTTTCGAGTCGTTTGGTGCACAAAACCGCGTTCAAAAGGAAAAACCACTGATTCGTGCGTTTGGAGGCTCGAAAACGCGTTTTCTGGCCTTTTCGAGTCGTTTGGTGCACAAAACCGCGTTCAAAAGGAAAAAACCACTGATTCGTGCGTTTGGAGGCTCGAAAACGCGTTTTCTGGCCTTTTCGAGTCGTTTGGTGCACAAAACCGCGTTCAAAAGGAAAAACCACTGATTCGTGCGTTTGGAGGCTCGAAAACGCGTTTTCTGGCCTTTTCGAGTCGTTTGGTGCACAAAACCGCGTTCAAAAGGAAAAAACCACTGATTCGTGCGTTTGGAGGCTCGAAAACGCGTTTTCTGGCCTTTTCGAGTCGTTTGGTGCACAAAACCGAAAAAAAAAAAAAAAACCACTGATTCGTGCGTTTGGAGGCTCGAAAACGCGTTTTCTGGCCTTTTCGAGTCGTTTGGTGCACAAAACCGCGTTCAAAAGGAAAAAACCACTGATTCGTGCGTTTGGAGGCTCGAAAACGCGTTTTCTGGCCTTTTCGAGTCGTTTGGTGCACAAAACCGCGTTCAAAAGGAAAAACCACTGATTCGTGCGTTTGGAGGCTCGAAAACGCGTTTTCTGGCCTTTTCGAGTCGTTTGGTGCACAAAACCACGTTCAAAAGGAAAAACCACTGATTCGTGCGTTTGGAGGCTCGAAAACGCGTTTTCTGGCCTTTTCGAGTCGTTTGGTGCACAAAACCGCGTTCAAAAGGAAAAAACCACTGATTCGTGCGTTTGGAGGCTCGAAAACGCGTTTTCTGGCCTTTTCGAGTCGTTTGGTGCACAAAACCACGTTCAAAAGGAAAAAACCACTGATTCGTGCGTTTGGAGGCTCGAAAACGCGTTTTCTGGCCTTTTCGAGTCGTTTGGTGCACAAAACCGCGTTCAAAAGGAAAAACCACTGATTCGTGCGTTTGGAGGCTCGAAAACGCGTTTTCTGGCCTTTTCGAGTCGTTTGGTGCACAAAACCGCGTTCAAAAGGAAAAAACCACTGATTCGTGCGTTTGGAGGCTCGAAAACGCGTTTTCTGGCCTTTTCGAGTCGTTTGGTGCACAAAACCACGTTCAAAAGGAAAAAACCACTGATTCGTGCGTTTGGAGGCTCGAAAACGCGTTTTCTGGCCTTTTCGAGTCGTTTGGTGCACAAAACCACGTTCAAAAGGAAAAACCACTGATTCGTGCGTTTGGAGGCTCGAAAACGCGTTTTCTGGCCTTTTCGAGTCGTTTGGTGCACAAAACCGCGTTCAAAAGGAAAAACCACTGATTCGTGCGTTTGGAGGCTCGAAAACGCGTTTTCTGGCCTTTTCGAGTCGTTTGGTGCACAAAACCGCGTTCAAAAGGAAAAACCACTGATTCGTGCGTTTGGAGGCTCGAAAACGCGTTTTCTGGCCTTTTCGAGTCGTTTGGTGCACAAAACCGCGTTCAAAAGGAAAAACCACTGATTCGTGCGTTTGGAGGCTCGAAAACGCGTTTTCTGGCCTTTTCGAGTCGTTTGGTGCACAAAACCGCGTTCAAAAGGAAAAACCACTGATTCGTGCGTTTGGAGGCTCGAAAACGCGTTTTCTGGCCTTTTCGAGTCGTTTGGTGCACAAAACCACGTTCAAAAGGAAAAAACCACTGATTCGTGCGTTTGGAGGCTCGAAAACGCGTTTTCTGGCCTTTTCGAGTCGTTTGGTGCACAAAACCGCGTTCAAAAGGAAAAAACACTGATTCGTGCGTTTGGAGGCTCGAAAACGCGTTTTCTGGCCTTTTCGGGGCGTTTGGTGCTTCGTTAACCAAACCGCGTTCAAAAGGAAAAACCACTGATTCGTGCGTTTGGAGGCTCGAAAACGCGTTTTCTGGCCGTTTCGAGTCGTTTGGTGCACAAAACCACGTTCAAAAGGAAAAAACCACTGATTCGTGCGTTTGGAGGCTCGAAAACGCGTTTTCTGGCCTTTTCGAGTCGTTTGGTGCACAAACCACGTTCAAAAGGAAAAAACCACTGATTCGTGCGTTTGGAGGCTCGAAAACGCGTTTTCTGGCCTTTTCGAGTCGTTTGGTGCACAAAACCGCGTTCAAAAGGAAAAACCACTGATTCGTGCGTTTGGAGGCTCGAAACGCGTTTTCTTGCCTTTTCGAGTCGTTTGGTGCACAAAACCGCGTTCAAAAGGAAAAACCACTGATTCGTGCGTTTGGAGGCTCGAAAAAGCGTTTTCTGGCCTTTTCGAGTCGTTTGGTGCACAAAACCGCGTTCAAAAGGAATAAACCACTGATTCGTGCGTTTGGAGGCTCGAAAACGCGTTTTCTGGCCTTTTCGAGACGTTTGGTGCACAAAACCACGTTCAAAAGGAAAAACCGACTGATTCGTGCGTTTGGAGGCTCGAAAACGCGTTTTCTGGCCTTTTCGAGTCGTTTGGTGCACAAAACCGCGTTCAAAAGGAAAAACCACTGATTCGTGCGTTTGGAGGCTCGAAAACGCGTTTTCTGGCCTTTTCGAGTCGTTTGGTGCACAAAACCGCGTTCAAAAGGAAAAAACCACTGATTCGTGCGTTTGGAGGCTCGAAAACGCGTTTTCTGGCCGTTTCGAGTCGTTTGGTGCACAAAACCGCGTTCAAAAGGAAAAACCACTGATTCGTGCGTTTGGAGGCTCGAAAACGCGTTTTCTGGCCTTTTCGAGTCGTTTGGTGCACAAAACCACGTTCAAAAGGAAAAAAACCACTGATTCGTGCGTTTGGAGGCTCGAAAACGCGTTTTCTGGCCTTTTCGAGTCGTTTGGTGCACAAAACCGCGTTCAAAAGGAAAAACCACTGATTCGTGCGTTTGGAGGCTCGAAAACGCGTTTTCTGGCCTTTTCGAGTCGTTTGGTGCACAAAACCGCGTTCAAAAGGAAAAACCACTGATTCGTGCGTTTGGAGGCTCGAAAACGCGTTTTCTGGCCTTTTCGAGTCGTTTGGTGCACAAAACCGCGTTCAAAAGGAAAAAACCACTGATTCGTGCGTTTGGAGGCTCGAAAACGCGTTTTTTGGCCTTTTCGAGTCGTTTGGTGCACAAAACCGCGTTCAAAAGGAAAAAACCACTGATTCGTGCGTTTGGAGGCTCGAAAACGCGTTTTCTGGCCTTTTCGAGTCGTTTGGTGCACAAAACCGCGTTCAAAAGGAAAAAACCACTGATTCGTGCGTTTGGAGGCTCGAAAACGCGTTTTCTGGCCTTTCGAGTCGTTTGGTGCACAAAACCACGTTCAAAAGGAAAAACCACTGATTCGTGCGTTTGGAGGCTCGAAAACGCGTTTTCTGGCCTTTTCGAGTCGTTTGGTGCACAAAACCGCGTTCAAAGGAAAAAAACCACTGATTCGTGCGTTTGGAGGCTCGAAAACGCGTTTTCTGGCCTTTTCGAGTCGTTTGGTGCACAAAACCGCGTTCAAAAGGAAAAAACCACTGATTCGTGCGTTTGGAGGCTCGAAAACGCGTTTTCTGGCCTTTTCGAGTCGTTTGGTGCACAAAACCGCGTTCAAAAGGAAAAACCACTGATTCGTGCGTTTGGAGGCTCGAAAACGCGTTTTCTGGCCTTTTCGAGTCGTTTGGTGCACAAAACCGCGTTCAAAAGGAAAAACCACTGATTCGTGCGTTTGGAGGCTCGAAAACGCGTTTTCTGGCCTTTTCGAGTCGTTTGGTGCACAAAACCACGTTCAAAAGGAAAAAACCACTGATTCGTGCGTTTGGAGGCTCGAAAACGCGTTTTCTGGCCTTTTCGAGTCGTTTGGTGCACAAAACCGCGTTCAAAAGGAAAAAACCACTGATTCGTGCGTTTGGAGGCTCGAAAACGCGTTTTCTGGCCTTTTCGAGTCGTTTGGTGCACAAAACCGCGTTCAAAGGAAAAAACCACTGATTCGTGCGTTTGGAGGCTCGAAAACGCGTTTTCTGGCCTTTTCGAGTCGTTTGGTGCACAAAACCGCGTTCAAAAGGAAAAACCACTGATTCGTGCGTTTGGAGGCTCGAAAACGCGTTTTCTGGCCTTTTCGAGTCGTTTGGTGCACAAAACCGCGTTCAAAAGGAAAAAACCACTGATTCGTGCGTTTGGAGGCTCGAAAACGCGTTTTCTGGCCTTTTCGAGTCGTTTGGTGCACAAAACCACGTTCAAAGGGAAAAAACCACTGATCGTGCGTTTGGAGGCTCGAAAACGCGTTTTCTGGCCTTTTCGTGTCGTTTGGTGCACAACACCACGTTGAAAAGGAAAAAACCACTGATTCGTGCGTTTGGAGGCTGGAAAACGCGTTTTCTGGCCTTTTCGAGTCGATTTGTGCACAAAACCGCGTTCGAAAGGAAAAAACCACTGATTCGTGCGTTTGGAGGCTCGAAAACGCGTTTTCTGGCCTTTTCGAGTCGTTTGGTGCACAAAACCGCGTTCAAAAGGAAAAACCACTGATTCGTGCGTTTGGAGGCTCGAAAACGCGTTTTCTGGCCTTTTCGAGTCGTTTGGTGCACAAAACCACGTTCAAAAGGAAAAAACCACTGATTCGTGCGTTTGGAGGCTCGAAAACGCGTTTTCTGGCCTTTTCGAGTCGTTTGGTGCACAAAACCGCGTTCAAAAGGAAAAACCACTGATTCGTGCGTTTGGAGGCTCGAAAACGCGTTTTCTGGCCTTTTCGAGTAGTTTGGTGCACAAAACAAGGTTCAAAAGGAAAAACCACTGATTCGTGCGTTTGGAGGCTCGAAAACGCGTTTTCTGGCCTTTTCGAGTCGTTTGGTGCACAAAACCGCGTTCAAAAGGAAAAAACCACTGATTCGTGCGTTTGGAGGCTCGAAAACGCGTTTTCTGGCCTTTTCGAGTCGTTTGGTGCACAAAACCGCGTTCAAAAGGAAAAAACCACTGATTCGTGCGTTTGGAGGCTCGAAAACGCGTTTTCTGGCCTTTTCGAGTCGTTTGGTGCACAAAACCGCGTTCAAAAGGAAAAAACCACTGATTCGTGCGTTTGGAGGCTCGAAAACGCGTTTTCTGGCCTTTTCGAGTCGTTTGGTGCACAAAACCGCGTTCAAAAGGAAAAAACCACTGATTCGTGCGTTTGGAGGCTCGAAAACGCGTTTTCTGGCCTTTTCGAGTCGTTTGGTGCACAAAACCGCGTTCAAAAGGAAAAACCACTGATTCGTGCGTTTGGAGGCTCGAAAACGCGTTTTCTGGCCTTTTCGAGTCGTTTGGTGCACAAAACCACGTTCAAAAGGAAAAAACCACTGATTCGTGCGTTTGGAGGCTCGAAAACGCGTTTTCTGGCCTTTTCGAGTCGTTTGGTGCACAAAACCGCGTTCAAAAGGAAAAACCACTGATTCGTGCGTTTGGAGGCTCGAAAACGCGTTTTCTGGCCTTTTCGAGTCGTTTGGTGCACAAAACCGCGTTCAAAAGGAAAAAACCACTGATTCGTGCGTTTGGAGGCTCGAAAACGCGTTTTCTGGCCTTTTCGAGTCGTTTGGTGCACAAAACCACGTTCAAAAGGAAAAAACCACTGATTCGTGCGTTTGGAGGCTCGAAAACGCGTTTTCTGGCCTTTTCGAGTCGTTTGGTGCACAAAACCGCGTTCAAAAGGAAAAACCACTGATTCGTGCGTTTGGAGGCTCGAAAACGCGTTTTCTGGCCTTTTCGAGTCGTTTGGTGCACAAAACCGCGTTCAAAAGGAAAAACCACTGATTCGTGCGTTTGGAGGCTCGAAAACGCGTTTTCTGGCCTTTTCGAGTCGTTTGGTGCACAAAACCGCGTTCAAAAGGAAAAACCACTGATTCGTGCGTTTGGAGGCTCGAAAACGCGTTTTCTGGCCTTTTCGAGTCGTTTGGTGCACAAAACCGCGTTCAAAAGGAAAAACCACTGATTCGTGCGTTTGGAGGCTCGAAAACGCGTTTTCTGGCCTTTTCGAGTCGTTTGGTGCACAAAACCGCGTTCAAAAGGAAAAAACCACTGATTCGTGCGTTTGGAGGCTCGAAAACGCGTTTTCTGGCCTTTTCGAGTCGTTTGGTGCACAAAACCGCGTTCAAAAGGAAAAAACCACTGATTCGTGCGTTTGGAGGCTCGAAAACGCGTTTTCTGGCCTTTTCGAGTCGTTTGGTGCACAAAACCACGTTCAAAAGGAAAAAACCACTGATTCGTGCGTTTGGAGGCTCGAAAACGCGTTTTCTGGCCTTTTCGAGTCGTTTGGTGCACAAAACCACGTTCAAAAGGAAAAAACCACTGATTCGTGCGTTTGGAGGCTCGAAAACGCGTTTTCTGGCCTTTTCGAGTCGTTTGGTGCACAAAACCGCGTTCAAAAGGAAAAAACCACTGATTCGTGCGTTTGGAGGCTCGAAAACGCGTTTTCTGGCCTTTTCGAGTCGTTTGGTGCACAAAACCGCGTTCAAAAGGAAAAAACCACTGATTCGTGCGTTTGGAGGCTCGAAAACGCGTTTTCTGGCCTTTTCGAGTCGTTTGGTGCACAAAACCGCGTTCAAAAGGAAAAACCACTGATTCGTGCGTTTGGAGGCTCGAAAACGCGTTTTCTGGCCTTTTCGAGTCGTTTGGTGCACAAAACCGCGTTCAAAAGGAAAAACCACTGATTCGTGCGTTTGGAGGCTCGAAAACGCGTTTTCTTGCCTTTTCGAGTCGTTTGGTGCACAAAACCGCGTTCAAAAGGAAAAACCACTGATTCGTGCGTTTGGAGGCTCGAAAACGCGTTTTCTGGCCTTTTCGAGTCGTTTGGTGCACAAAACCGCGTTCAAAAGGAAAAAACCACTGATTCGTGCGTTTGGAGGCTCGAAAACGCGTTTTCTGGCCTTTTCGAGTCGTTTGGTGCACAAAACCGCGTTCAAAAGGAAAAACCACTGATTCGTGCGTTTGGAGGCTCGAAAACGCGTTTTCTGGCCTTTTCGAGTCGTTTGGTGCACAAAACCGCGTTCAAAAGGAAAAACCACTGATTCGTGCGTTTGGAGGCTCGAAAACGCGTTTTCTGGCCTTTTCGAGTCGTTTGGTGCACAAAACCGCGTTCAAAAGGAAAAACCACTGATTCGTGCGTTTGGAGGCTCGAAAACGCGTTTTCTGGCCTTTTCGAGTCGTTTGGTGCACAAAACCGCGTTCAAAAGGAAAAAACCACTGATTCGTGCGTTTGGAGGCTCGAAAACGCGTTTTCTGGCCTTTTCGAGTCGTTTGGTGCACAAAACCGCGTTCAAAAGGAAAAAACCACTGATTCGTGCGTTTGGAGGCTCGAAAACGCGTTTTCTGGCCTTTTCGAGTCGTTTGGTGCACAAAACCGCGTTCAAAAGGAAAAACCACTGATTCGTGCGTTTGGAGGCTCGAAAACGCGTTTTCTGGCCTTTTCGAGTCGTTTGGTGCACAAAACCGCGTTCAAAAGGAAAAAACCACTGATTCGTGCGTTTGGAGGCTCGAAAACGCGTTTTCTGGCCTTTTCGAGTCGTTTGGTGCACAAAACCGCGTTCAAAAGGAAAAACCACTGATTCGTGCGTTTGGAGGCTCGAAAACGCGTTTTCTGGCCTTTTCGAGTCGTTTGGTGCACAAAACCGCGTTCAAAAGGAAAAAACCACTGATTCGTGCGTTTGGAGGCTCGAAAACGCGTTTTCTGGCCTTTTCGAGTCGTTTGGTGCACAAAACCGCGTTCAAAAGGAAAAAACCACTGATTCGTGCGTTTGGAGGCTCGAAAACGCGTTTTCTGGCCTTTTCGAGTCGTTTGGTGCACAAAACCACGTTCAAAAGGAAAAAACCACTGATTCGTGCGTTTGGAGGCTCGAAAACGCGTTTTCTGGCCTTTTCGAGTCGTTTGGTGCACAAAACCGCGTTCAAAAGGAAAAACCACTGATTCGTGCGTTTGGAGGCTCGAAAACGCGTTTTCTGGCCTTTTCGAGTCGTTTGGTGCACAAAACCGCGTTCAAAAGGAAAAAACCACTGATTCGTGCGTTTGGAGGCTCGAAAACGCGTTTTCTGGCCTTTTCGAGTCGTTTGGTGCACAAACCAGCGTTCAAAAGGAAAAAACCACTGATTCGTGCGTTTGGAGGCTCGAAAACGCGTTTTCTGGCCTTTTCGAGTCGTTTGGTGCACAAAACCGCGTTCAAAAGGAAAAAACCACTGATTCGTGCGTTTGGAGGCTCGAAAACGCGTTTTCTGGCCTTTTCGAGTCGTTTGGTGCACAAAACCGCGTTCAAAAGGAAAAACCACTGATTCGTGCGTTTGGAGGCTCGAAAACGCGTTTTCTTGCCTTTTCGAGTCGTTTGGTGCACAAAACCGCGTTCAAAAGGAAAAACCACTGATTCGTGCGTTTGGAGGCTCGAAAACGCGTTTTCTGGCCTTTTCGAGTCGTTTGGTGCACAAAACCACGTTCAAAAGGAAAAAACCACTGATTCGTGCGTTTGGAGGCTCGAAAACGCGTTTTCTGGCCTTTTCGAGTCGTTTGGTGCACAAAACCACGTTCAAAAGGAAAAAACCACTGATTCGTGCGTTTGGAGGCTCGAAAACGCGTTTTCTGGCCTTTTCGAGTCGTTTGGTGCACAAAACCGCGTTCAAAAGGAAAAAACCACTGATTCGTGCGTTTGGAGGCTCGAAAACGCGTTTTCTGGCCTTTTCGAGTCGTTTGGTGCACAAAACCGCGTTCAAAAGGAAAAACCACTGATTCGTGCGTTTGGAGGCTCGAAAACGCGTTTTCTGGCCGTTTCGAGTCGTTTGGTGCACAAAACCGCGTTCAAAAGGAAAAACCACTGATTCGTGCGTTTGGAGGCTCGAAAACGCGTTTTCTGGCCTTTTCGAGTCGTTTGGTGCACAAAACCGCGTTCAAAAGGAAAAAACCACTGATTCGTGCGTTTGGAGGCTCGAAAACGCGTTTTCTGGCCTTTTCGAGTCGTTTGGTGCACAAAACCGCGTTCAAAAGGAAAAAACCACTGATTCGTGCGTTTGGAGGCTCGAAAACGCGTTTTCTGGCCTTTTCGAGTCGTTTGGTGCACAAAACCACGTTCAAAAGGAAAAAACCACTGATTCGTGCGTTTGGAGGCTCGAAAACGCGTTTTCTGGCCTTTTCGAGTCGTTTGGTGCACAAAACCACGTTCAAAAGGAAAAAACCACTGATTCGTGCGTTTGGAGGCTCGAAAACGCGTTTTCTGGCCTTTTCGAGTCGTTTGGTGCACAAAACCGCGTTCAAAAGGAAAAACCACTGATTCGTGCGTTTGGAGGCTCGAAAACGCGTTTTCTGGCCTTTTCGAGTCGTTTGGTGCACAAAACCGCGTTCAAAAGGAAAAAACCACTGATTCGTGCGTTTGGAGGCTCGAAAACGCGTTTTCTGGCCTTTTCGAGTCGTTTGGTGCACAAAACCGCGTTCAAAAGGAAAAAACCACTGATTCGTGCGTTTGGAGGCTCGAAAACGCGTTTTCTGGCCTTTTCGAGTCGTTTGGTGCACAAAACAGCGTTCAAAAGGAAAAACCACTGATTCGTGCGTTTGGAGGCTCGAAAACGCGTTTTCTGGCCTTTTCGAGTCGTTTGGTGCACAAAACCAGGTTCAAAAGGAAAAAACCACTGATTCGTGCGTTTGGAGGCTCGAAAACGCGTTTTCTGGCCTTTTCGAGTCGTTTGGTGCACAAAACCGCGTTCAAAAGGAAAAAACCACTGATTCGTGCGTTTGGAGGCTCGAAAACGCGTTTTCTGGCCTTTTCGAGTCGTTTGGTGCACAAAACCGCGTTCAAAAGGAAAAAACCACTGATTCGTGCGTTTGGAGGCTCGAAAACGCGTTTTCTGGCCTTTTCGAGTCGTTTGGTGCACAAAACCGCGTTCAAAAGGAAAAAACCACTGATTCGTGCGTTTGGAGGCTCGAAAACGCGTTTTCTGGCCTTTTCGAGTCGTTTGGTGCACAAAACCGCGTTCAAAAGGAAAAAACCACTGATTCGTGCGTTTGGAGGCTCGAAAACGCGTTTTCTGGCCTTTTCGAGTCGTTTGGTGCACAAAACCACGTTCAAAAGGAAAAACCACTGATTCGTGCGTTTGGAGGCTCGAAAACGCGTTTTCTGGCCTTTTCGAGTCGTTTGGTGCACAAAACCGCGTTCAAAAGGAAAAAACCACTGATTCGTGCGTTTGGAGGCTCGAAAACGCGTTTTCTGGCCTTTTCGAGTCGTTTGGTGCACAAAACCACGTTCAAAAGGAAAAAACCACTGATTCGTGCGTTTGGAGGCTCGAAAACGCGTTTTCTGGCCTTTTCGAGTCGTTTGGTGCACAAAACCGCGTTCAAAAGGAAAAACCACTGATTCGTGCGTTTGGAGGCTCGAAAACGCGTTTTCTGGCCTTTTCGAGTCGTTTGGTGCACAAAACCGCGTTCAAAAGGAAAAAACCACTGATTCGTGCGTTTGGAGGCTCGAAAACGCGTTTTCTGGCCTTTTCGAGTCGTTTGGTGCACAAAACCACGTTCAAAAGGAAAAAACCACTGATTCGTGCGTTTGGAGGCTCGAAAACGCGTTTTCTGGCCTTTTCGAGACGTTTGGTGCACAAAACCACGTTCAAAAGGAAAAAACGCCTGATTCGTGCGTTTGGAGGCTCGAAAACGCGTTTTCTGGCCGTTTCGAGTCGTTTGGTGCACAAAACCGCGTTCAAAAGGAAAAACCACTGATTCGTGCGTTTGGAGGCTCGAAAACGCGTTTTCTTGCCTTTTCGAGTCGTTTGGTGCACAAAACCGCGTTCAAAAGGAAAAACCACTGTTACGTGCCGACGTTGCCGGAACGGTACGCGCGAGCCTAATATTTTCTAATATAAATTCTATTTGTCTCTTGCTCTACAGGATCGACCGACGAGCGGCAATCGGACAATCCTGGCGACACGATACGCAGGATTTCGTCTGGGCTTCTTCCAATAAGGTGGAGGAGCCACCGATGAACGGGCGCGCAGGATATAGGATTTTGGAGTGTATTGTTAATCCCTATTACTTCTTGCCTTTTGGTTAAGATAAAAGAAATTAAAAATTTTTTTGATATACTTTTATTCTTCGGCAATAATTGCCGAAATCAGGTCTAATTCTTCGGGAGTAAATACTAGTTCCCCGTCCACGTTTACGTTTGGTTCACCAAACGGTGAGCCCGCCCGGGGTTCTTCCGGTGGAAGCTGGAGAGTCCTTCCCTCCCACTCGGCTTCGAGCAGTTCCAGCGTCTCCTGGATCCGTCGTGCCTCCCACTCGGCGTCTAAGCCCTCCACGATTTCTCGGAGGGGATCCGATGGGAACGCCTCTAGGTCGCCAACTTCCTCCGGTCGCACCGGCGAATACGAGGGCTCCCAAAGTGTTCCCTCTAGGAGGTTGGGCGCCACCACCGCCTCAGGCGCTTCCGTTCCTTCGGGTTCCCGCTCCTGGACCGAGGATGTCCTCTGGCGGGTACGTCGGAGGCGCCCCTGGAGCTGGCGCCGAAGCCTCCGCTTCGCTCGCTGTTTCTGTTTGCGGCGGCGTCTGGCCTCCTCACTTCTACGCTCTTTCATCTATCATAGTCGATAGATGAAAGGTAATCGGGGAAATCGTAGAATTAGTAACGGCGATAATTATAAATATCCAGCACGGCCGAGGTTGGACCGGGTATCCCGTCGGTGATTCTATCGCTACGATCTCCACTCGGGATTGATGGAGTTCGCGACTTGAATCGCTCGCACCGACCTAACGTGCGGGAACGAGGCAAATCTCCACTCGAGAGATGGAGTCGCCTCGTAATCCGCTGCGTCCGGTCTTTGGATACCCGCACTGGTTCCAATCTCGGTCCGCGTAATTCGCTACTGACTCGATTTAGGCAACTCTATCGTTAGGGTTTACAAAAGGAGCGAACGGATATGTTTGAGACGGAACAAGGCGAAACGAGAATCCGATTAAGTTACGTATTAAATTGTATTTCTATTAGATGAACAACTCTTCCGTTACAAATAATATGACTGGTATAATTTATATTTACGTGTCGCTACCTTAGCTTTCTCCTCAACGATTAATATTGCTGCCGATTAATCGAACTGGTTAAACTGATTTTTATGATGATGCTGCTGCTTCTGTTACTACTCTGCCTTCGGTGTTCTGTGCAGGGTCTTTTATACCGTTGATCCCCTCTCTCGTTGCCGAATCTTCCAGAAGAGAAAAAGGATGTGGGGTGATTGCTCCGTCTTCCGGTGATTCGTAGTCCGTGGTCGAAGAAGGAGGGTTGGAGGGGTAAGTGGCGTTTCCTATTCCCCTAACGTCGTGGCGTCTGAGCTCCGTGCATGCCGATTCAGTGGTGATCGGGTTGCCTTTGGGATCGGACGCGATGCTCTCCTCCGCGCAAGTTGAGACGAGCATTTACAAGTGTTTGTTATATTTTAATCTAATTTTACTCTGGTGCCAGAGAGACAGATAGACACAGACCGCGGCGAAATATTCGGCGTGTACACCGGTTTGGAAAAAGGTATTCCTCATACATATATATTTCATATTTTAAATCGTGAATATTTCTCGCGTTGCGGACCGCGATTGTTGTTGAATGCATCGCGGTACGTAACATCACCCCCCTTTGGAAAACAAATTTCTAAAGGAAATTTGTTTCTTTTCTTTTGTAGATTTCGTGCTATGGTTCCCGGATGTTTCTCGATGGAGGCGCTAGACGTTGCTGTATGTTCGACGTCCCGTAATAAAGAGATCAAAGATAATAATCTACAAGGAGTTTTATTATTTCCTCTTTTACCAACGGGTGATAACATCTATTACCGCGTATGCCGGAGGTGCGATGTTTCCTAGCGATGTATCGTGTATAAACTCTTCGATACATTCCGTGCATCGTGTTGCTGGTTTTATCTGCGCAATTTGACGATCGCATCCCATGCATGTCGTTACCTGGTGTAGCCTCACTCGATCGACTAGGAGGTGCGTGATGCCTATTTCGAAGTCTCTTTGTTGGTCATGTAGTAAACTTTTATGGCACTCTTCACAGATTCGATTCTGTCTTTGGGATCTTGGCGAGTATACGGTATGGGTGGTTGTTACGCAGAACATTGCGATCAGCTTATGGTACGTTTCCGGATGGTCCGTTGGTCGAACTCCGTCGATAGGACCGTAATATTCGTTGAAGAATTCCTCCTCCTCTTCGGGTGACATTACTTCGTAAATTTGCATGATCTACAACGGGTATTAATATGTTGCGGAATATATATATTTCTTTCTGTCTATTCGTCGGTCTATCTAGTCGTCTATTTTGTTTTATTTAATTTTATTTTATTATCGTTCGTGACGTTTATCGTGATTTCGTATGTGCTAACTTTAATTTATTTATATGAATCGTGCGCGGAGTTCCATTGACTGAGATTTTTATATTTTGGTTTGGTAATAGTTCCAATACTTTGTGCGGTCCCGTATATTGATCGCTGAATTTTCCCCTTCGCGGTTCCTTGATCAGATATACCATATCACCGATTTTAACATTTTGCGGATTAATTCTTTTGTCGTACTGTTCTTTCGATCTTTCTTTTGATCTAATCAGATTATTTCTCGCGGTTGCTTGTACGGTGGATAATTTTGAAAATAGGTCTCGTAGGTACTCCGCGTACGTAGGTTCCGTATTTTCTGCGATCGCTCGTTCGCTCGATGGTTCTCTGGCTATGCAGCCGAATACTAGCTCGTGAGGTGAAAATAGGGTACCTTCGTGTACCGATGTGTTGTAGGAGAACATCGCTAGATCTAACCAGTCGTCCCAATTATTGCTACTATCGTCTATATATTGTTTCAAGTATTCTATTAGTACGTGGTGCGACCTCTCCAAAGAACCGTTACTCTGCGGATGATAGGCGGTGGTTACGTACTTCTTTATTTTAAATTTTCTTGCCACGTTTTTAATTAACGACGACGTAAAATTCGTTCCTTGATCGGTGAGCATCGCTTTGGGTGCTCCGAATCGACAGATGAAATGTTTCACGAACGCGTCCGCTATGTCCACAGAGGTGACGGTTTTCAGGGGAATAGCTAGTGAATATTTAGTTAACGAGTCCTGCATTGTTAATATATACCCGTGTCCGTTTCTAGTTGTCGGCAGTGGTCCCACCACGTCTAAACTAATTTTATCGAACGCCCTTCCCGGTGTATCCGTTAACACCATCGGTTGTTTCGTTTTGATCCTCGTTAGCTTCTTAATTTGACATTCCTCGCATTGTCTAATATGGTTCTGTACGTCCCTTTTCATGCCGTTCCAATGATAGAATTGCCGTATCCTACGGTAGGTCTTTGTCACCCCTTTGTGTCCTCCGATCGCGGATTCATGCTTTTCTTGGATAATGTTTGCTCGCTGGTCTTCCGGTGGAGTAGTGACTTCTCCCGTGCAGACGGTAATCGTTATCGGGGTCTTGTCGAATTTTTCCTTTAATCTATTGATTAGGAATCGCCAGGGAATGTCCCCCAACGTTTGCGTTCTTTTAATCGCGAGGGATTTCAACCGTTTTTCTTCGATGACGTCGTACAGTGATTCCATGCAATTTAGTATTTCCGTGTGTTCCACCGGTCGTCTCTGGTTATTTTCCGTGACGGGTAGGATGATTAATATTTTGCTGCCTATCTCCTTTATTTTGGCTCTTCCTAACGTTAGGTCTGTCGTTGGTCGGACACGTTCGTCGGGCGTTAGTATCTCCAAGGCGCCGTTGTCTACCGGGTTACCGTCGAGGTCTACGAAGATGACCTTGTGATCGTTGATGGTTGCTAGCGAGTCGCGGGTTTCCTTGATTCCGCAAAGCGAATTTTGTACTGGAGGGAAACTGAAAGTGTCGTTGTTTGTAACATTTAGATATTCGTTGCCTGGTACTGATAAATTTTCTCCCCTTCCTTCCGCTGATTCCTCCGCTGCTTCCTCCTCTTCTACATTAGTTTCGAAGCGTGGTAGTTGGTTTTCCTTTTCTTCGGGTGGAGCGGAATTTCGAGGTATAAGGTGCCTCTTCGGTAGGTTTTCATCGGTTTCATCGTCGTCTGATATTTCTTTTCGATTCCTCGTTGTTCCCTTAGGATGCGTGTCGAATAGCGGAGAATCGCTAGAAGAGCCGAGAAGGTTACGTGGTTCCTTTGGTTGGTTATTACCGTTATCTCTTCCTTTATTTCCCGATGTTCCCTTCCGTACTCGTATCGATTTAGGTTTCGCTTCGAATATCGGAGATTCGCTCGACGAGCTGTCCAAACGACATCTCCTTTTGGTTCGAGCATCTTTTCCTTCTTCCGTGTCATTTTCCGATAATTCTTCTTGTCGACGTATCGGCATGCATTGCTCCAGTAGGTTTCTTGATAGCGCGTCGGCGTTGGCGTTGGCGCGTCCGCATTTGTACTGAATCTCGTACTCGTAGTCGGATAATTTTAGTCTCCACTTCCATATACGCGAGTTCGGGTCTTTAATGGAGTGTAGCCACACCAGTGGTTTATGGTCCGTAACGATGTTAAATTTCCTACCGTAGATGTGTTGTCTGAAATGTGACACCGCGTATATTATCGCGAGACATTCCTTTTCTATTGTTGAATATCGTTGTTCCGCTTCGTTGAGTAACCGAGAAGCGTAAGCGATCGGTAAATCTTTTCCCACGGGTCCTTGACTGAGTACCGATCCTACGGCGTATCCAGAGGCGTCCGTTGTTAGATTGAATGGTTGCGTGAAATCCGGAAACTGTAATATCGGTTCTGAAATTAAACAATTCTTGAGTTTATCGAATGCCAGTTCCTGTGGCTCTTCCCACTTGAATTTAACTTTCTTCTTTAGAAGGGATGTCAGCGGTTTGGCGATCTTCGATAATTCCGGAATAAATCTTCGGTAATAACCTGCCAAACCGAGGAATTGTTTAATTCCTTTCGCGTTTCTTGGTCTCGGAAATGCTTTGACGTCTTCGATTTTCTTGGGGTCTGGTCTGACGCCTTCTTCGCTGATTATGTGCCCCAGATAATTCACTTCTCTTCTCAAGAATTCGCACTTGTCTGGCTGCAGTTTTAAACGTGCCCGTCTCAGGTTTTCGGCTAGCTTTTGAATTTAATTTCGTGTTCCCTTAAAGAGCTGGAGTACATAACTATATCGTCCAGATAGACGAACAACTCTATCCCTTGTAGGCCGGATAACACGCTGTTCATTAGCCTTTGGAATGTGGCTGGTGCGTTTTTTAATCCAAATGGCATTCGTTTGAATTGGTAATGGCCGTACACGGTCGAGAATGCCGTTTTAGCAGCGTCCGCGGGGTCCATCGCGATCTGATGGAATCCCGAAGCTAAATCGAAAGTGGAAAAGTATTTAGCACTCCCCAGCTGGTCCAGAATTTCAGTGATGTTGGGCAGCGGGTACGCGTCGCCTATCGTTTTCTCGTTTAGCTTGCGGTAGTCTATCACGAGTCGCCATCGTTTGTTCCCTCGTGAATCTGGTTTTTTTGGAACTATCCACAACGGGGCATTATAGGGAGATGTCGACGGTCCGATCACGTCCGTTTCCAATAATTCCTTGATCTGTTTGTTGATTTCTTCTCTATGTATCGGAGGGTAGCGATACTGGCGCACGTGTACCGGCACATCGTCGGTAGTGAGTATGTTATGTTTTAGAATTTGTGTAGCTTCCAACGTTTCTCCCGGTACGTGGAACCTGTCCTGACTATCCTTTACCAAATTTTCTACGCTTCTTCTTCCTTCTACGTTTAAATGTTCCAGTCGGAGTAACTTTAGTATCTCGTCGTACCTAGATTCACTCGAAAATGTATCAGCGGTGACTGCGTTGCAGCCCTTGATTCCTCCTTTATCGGTCATTGGAACGTCGTACGCCTCGAGATTAACGGCAGGTAAACGTAACTCGACAGCTTTGCACGAGGTGTTGTATATCCTCATCAGAGCCTTCCCCGTAACGTTGGCGCATATGGCTCCCCTTAGATACATGCCCTTGCCTAACGTGAGGCGTGATACGTAACCTTCCTTGATCTCCGTGTTCGCTACGTTCACCTTAACGGGAAACGAGCTCCGTTTGGGTACGAGAACCTTGTCCCTCGTGAAAGGTATACAGACGTTTCCCCATTCTACGTGCTTTCGCGCGTAGTTTATGCTCGCCGCGTTATCAGCTAGAAACGGAGATCCGAGGATACCGTCCTCTTTGACGAGCACCCGGTTGTCGTCGATGACGTGGAAGTCGACTGGATGGCCGGCAATCATTATCGACGCTTTCCCTAAGGTGGTCAGATTGGCCGCCGTGATTCCACGAATGTCGATGACTTCTCGTTCGTCTATCGACGTTTGACTGCTTAATATCGATTTCTTGACGAGATTCACCTCCGAGCCTGAGTCTAGCATCAGCGTAGTCAATTCTTGTAGGTTTGGCGAGGATACTTGGATAGTGGGTACGTTCCGGATCGCGTTGACTCTTATCGAAATAGTTCTTGTAATGATTCGTCCTCGCTCGTCTCTCCTTCCTCTTTGGGTTTCTTCGTTCCTTTCGAGCGTTTCTTCGTGATTTTCTTCTTCGTCGTCGCCGTCGTCGCCGTCTCTTGCCCGGCGGGAGACAAATAATTCCATTCCTCTTCTTCCTCCTCCTCCTCGATTCGTGCTATATCTTGAATTTGCGGCGGGTTTCTCGTTTTCGTCGTTTCGACCTTGTTTACTCGTGGACGCGCTTGATCGTACGCACTCCGGGTCGCGTCCGGTATCCCAGGGCGCTTTCCGTTTCCCCCTCGAGGATGGGAATTATAAGGTATTGTTTCGCCGGATTCTACCCTAGCTCTGAATTTCCGACAGTCCTTCATAAAATGTCCCGGATTCTTACAATAATTACAAGTGGTTTCGGGGCTTACGCGCCGTGGAGTCGACGCCTGATCGATGTGTATTGCAGGTTGCCGTTGCCCTCATAAGTTGTTGTTTCCTTCCGTCGGTAAGTCATGATTGATCCTCGGATGGTACGACGAACGTTGCTGTTGTCCCCATAAGTTATTGTTACCTGCCGTCGGTAAGTCGTGATTGATCCTCGGATGGTACGACGAACGTTGCTGTTGCTGCGGAATTTTACGCCGTTCGTACGATCTTTTTAATTCTCTCGTGGCTCGTATCGCTTCTGTGCAAGCTGCAGAGAATGTATCGTAGCCGGATAATTTTACTCGCGTGTAAACATCGGTCGGTAAGCCGTTGACGAATGCGGTCAGTGTGTCATATTCTATCCTGGCCTGTACCGATGCCGGGACGTTTCCGTAGCGGTCACGTTCACCATCCATGATCGCCAGTTTTAAATTCCTTACGCGTTCCATATAATCCAATATATCTTCTCCGGTCTTTTGATATATGGTTCCCATCTCCCCTCGGTATTCGTTGACTGTTTTACCCGGTCCGAACATATCCTTTAATCTGTTCCCGAACGTTTCCATATCCGTTACCATAGGAACTTCGACGGCTAGGAACGCGTGTCCTCGTAATTTATTTATCAGCAATTGTAACAGTTGCGGCTCTACGTGTGCCGGGAGCATCGATCTCGCCCTCTCGCAGGCCCGTAGAAATTGAAATACGGGTGGTTTATGACCGTCGAACGTAGGTACCGTTTCCATCGCGTCTTTGACCGATATCGCATGAACGTTGAAATTATATGGTTTCGTTTCAAAAGGAGTAGTTCCACTGACTCTATCGTACATTGCTCGTGCCGGAGACGGGGATCGATTTCGTTCGGTCGTTGTCGTTAATTCTTCTAATTTTTCCAGTCTTATATTTATCGATGCCAGAACGTCGAATTTTTCTTCCCATAATCGTAAGTGAGATTGCAATTGTTCCAATATATCTCGATTGTCAACATGTCGCGTTTCGTCATTGTGCGAGGTCGAAGGATTTTGTGCCATGATAAGGTTAGGTTTGGAGGTAGGTTTGGGTTAGTTTTAATGTTTTACGGTTTTACAAAGTTCCTGCGCCCTGCGATATCGTATCCCACCGCTGTCACCAGAAAATTTGTTTTGTTACGTGCCGACGTTGCCGGAACGGTACGCGCGAGCCTAATATTTTCTAATATAAATTCTATTTATCTCTTGCTCTACAGGATCGACCGACGAGCGGCAATCGGACAATCCTGGCGACACGATACGCAGGATTTCGTCTGGGCTTCTTCCAATAAGGTGAGGAGCCACCGATGAACGGGCGCGCAGGATATAGGATTTTGGAGTGTATTGTTAATCCCTATTATTTCTTGCCTTTTGGTTAAGGTAAAAGAAATTAAAATTTTTCTGATATACTTTTATTCTTCGGCAATAATTGCCGAAATTAGGTCTAATTCTTCGGGAGTAAATACTAGTTCGCCATCCACGTTTACGTTTGGTTCACCAAACGGTGAGCCCGCCCGGGGTTCTTCCGGTGGAAGCTGGAATAACTGAATAACTGAATAACCGAATAACTGAATATCTGAACAACTCAATAGCTGAATAACTGAACAACTGAAGAACTGAATAACTGAATAACTGTATAACTGAATACATGAATAACTGAATAACTCAATAACTGAATTACTGAATAAATGAATAACTGAATATATGACTAACTGAATAAGTGTATAACTGAATAACTGAATAACTGAATAACTGAATAACTGAATAACTGAATAACTGAATAACTGTGTAAATGAGTAACTAAATAACTGAATAACTGAATAACTGAATACCTGAATAACTGAATAACTGAGTAACTGAATAACAGAGTAACTGCATAATTGACTAACTGAGTAACTGAATCACTGAATAACTGAATAACTGAATAACCGAATAACTGAATAACTGAATAACTGGATAACTGAGTAAATGAGTAACTGAATATCTGAATAACTGAATAACTGAATGACTGAATAACTCAATAACTGAATTACTGAATAACAGAATAACTGAATAACTGAATAACTGAATAACTGAAAAACTGAATATCTGACTAACTGCAAACTGAACGCCTGAATAACTGAATTACCGAGTAACCGAATAACCGAATAAACGAATAACCGAATAAGCGAATAACTGAATAACTGTCTAAGTGAATAAGTGAACAACTGAATAACTAAAGAACTGAAGAACTGAGTAAATGAATAGTTGAATAACCGAATAACCGAATAAACGAATAACCGAATATCCGAATAACTGACTAAGTGAATAACTGAATAACTGCATAACTGACTAACTGAGTAACTGAGTCACTGAATAACTGAATAACTGAGTAACCGAATAACTGAATAACTGAATAACAGAATAACCGAATAACCGAATAACTGAATAACAGAATAACTGAATAACAGAGTAACGGAGTAACTGAATAACTGAATAACTGGATAACTGAATAACTACGTAACTGACTAACTGAGTAACTGTGTCACTGAATAACTGAATAACTGAGTAACCGAATAACTGAATAACTGAATAACAGAATAACCGAATAACCGAATAACTGAATAACAGAATAACTGAATAACAGAGTAACTGAGTAACTGAATAACTGAATAACTGGATAACTGAATAACTACGTAACTGACTAACTGAGTAACTGAATCACTGAATAACTGAATAACTGAATAACCGAATAACTGAATAACAGAATAACAGAATAACCGAATAACCGAATAACTGAATAACTGAATAACTGAATAACTGAGTAACTGAGTAACTGAATATCTGAATAACTGAATAACTGAATAACTGAATAACTGAATAACTGAATAACTGAATAACTGAATAACTGAATAACTGAATAACTGAATAACTGAATAACTGTATAACTGAATAACTGAATAACTGAATAACTGCATAACAGAATAACTGAATAACCGAATAACTGAATAACTGAATAACCGAATAACCGGATAACCGAATAACTGAATAACTGACTAAGTAAATAAGTGAATAACTGAATAAGTGAACAACTGAATAACTGAGTAACTGAATAACTGTGTAACTAAATAACTGAATAACTGAGTAACTGAATAACTGCATAACTGACTAACTGAGTAACTGAATCACTGAATAACTGTATAACTGAATAACCGAATAACTGAATAACTGAATAACAGAACAACCGAATAACCGAATAACTGACTAAGTGAATAAGTGAATAACTGAATAAGTGAACAACTGAATAACTGAGTAACTGAATAACTGAGTAACTGAATAACTGAATAACTGAGTAACAGAATAACTGCATAACTGACTAACTGAGTAAGTGAATCACTGAATAACTGTATAACTGAATAACTGGATAACTCGATAACTGGATAACTGGATAACTGGATAACTGGTTGACGGGATAACTGGATAACTGGATAACTGAATAACTGAATAACTGAATAACTGTATAACGTAATACCTGAATAACTGAATAACTGAATAACTGAATAACTGGACAGAGTGGATAAATGGGTAACTGGATAACTGAATAACGGAATAACTACATAACTGAAAAACTGAATAACTGAATAACTGTATAACGGAATACCTGAATAACTGAATAACAGAATAACTGAATAACTGAATAACTGAAAAACTGAATATATGACTAACTGGATAACGGAACACCTGAATAACTGAATTACCGAATAACCGAGTAACCGAATAAACGAATAACCGAATATCCGAATAACTGACTAAGTGAATAAGTGAATAACTGAATAACCGAATAACTGAATATCTAAATAACTGAATAACTGCATAACCGAGTAACTGAATGGCTGAATAACTGAATAAGTGGACAACTGAATAACAGAATAACAGAGTAACTGAGTAACTGAATAACTGAATAACTGAATAACTGAATAACTGAATAACTGAATAACTGAATAGCTGAATCACTGAGTAACTGAATAACAGAATAACTGAGTAACAGAATAACTGCATAACTGACTAACTGAGTAAGTGAATCAATGAATAACTGTATAACTGAATAACTGGATAACTCGATAACTGGATAACTGGATAACTGGATAACTGGTTGACGGGATAACTGGATAACTGGATAACTGAATAACTGAATAACTGAATAACTGTATAACGGAATACCTGAATAACTGAATAACTGAATAACTGAATAACTGGACAGATGGATAAATGGGTAACTGGTTAACTGAATAACGGAATAACTACATAACTGAACAACTGAATAACTGAATAACTGTATAACGGAATATCTGAATAACTGAATAACAGAATAACTGAATAACTGAATAACTGAAAAACTGAATATATGCCTAACTGCATAACTGAACACCTGAATAACTGAATTACCGAATAACCGAATTACCGAATAAACGAATAACCGAATATCCGAATAACTGACTAAGTGAATAAGTGAATAACTGAATAAGTGAATAACTGAATAACTGAGTAACTGAATAACTGAGTAACTGAATAACTGAATAACTGAATAACCGAGTAACAGAATATGTGAATAACTGAGTAACTGAGTAACTGAATCACTGAATAACTGAATAACCGAATATCTAAATAACTGAATAACAGAATAACCGAATAACCGAATAACTGAATAACTGAATAACTGAATAACTGAATAACTGAATATCTGAATAACTGAATAACTGAATAACTGAATAACCGAATAACTGAATAACTAAATAACTGAATAACTGCATAACCGAGTAACTGAATAGCTGAATAACTGAATAAGTGGACAACTGTATAACAGAATAACTGAATAACTGAGTAACTGAATAACTGAATAACTGAATAACTGAATAACTGAATAACTGAATAACTGAATAACTGAATAGCTGAATCACTGAAGAACTGAATGACCGAATAACTGAATAACTGAATAACTGAATAACTGAATAACTGAATAACTGAATAACTGAATAACTGAATAACTGAATAATTGAATAACAGAATAACTGAATAACTGAATAACTGAAAAACTGAATAACTGAATAACTGGACAACTGTGTAACTGAGTAACTGAATATCTGAATAACTAAATAACTGAATAACTTTAAAACTGGATAAATGGATCACTGAAGAACTGAATAACTGAATAACTTAATAACTGAATGACTGAAGAACTGAATAACTGAATAACTGAATAACTGAATAACTGAGTAACTGAATAACTGAATAACTGGATAAATGAATATCTGAATAACTGAAAAACTGTATAACTGAGTAATTGAATAACTCAATAACTGAATTACTGAATAAATGAATAACTGAATGTATGACTAACTGAATAAGTGAATAAGTGAATAACTGAATAACTGAACAACTGAATAACTGAATAACTGAATAACTGAATAACTGAATAATTGTATAACAGAATAACTGAATAATCGAATAACTGTATAACTGAATACCTGAATAACTGAATAACTGAGTAACTGAATAACAGAGTAACTGCATAATTGACTAACTGAGTAACTGAATCACTGAGTAACTGAATAACTGAATAACCGAATAACTGAATAACTGAATAACAGAATAACCGAATAACCGAATAAACGAAAAACCGAATAACCGAATAACTGACTAAGTGAATAAGTGAATAACTGAATAAGTGAATAACTGAATAACTGAGTAACTGAATAACTGAATAACTGAATAACTGAATAACAGAATAACTGAATAACTGAGTAACTGAATAACTGAATAACTGAATAACTGAATAACTGAATAACTGAATAACTGAATAACAGAATAACCGAATAACCGAATAACTGAATAACTGAATAACTGAATAACTGAATAACTGAATAACTGAATAACTGAATAACTGAATAACTGAATAACTGAATAACTGAATAACTGAATAACTGAATAACTGAATAACTGAGTAACTGAGTAACTGAATAACTGAATAACTGAATAACTGAATAACTGAATAACTGAGTAACTGAATAACTGAATAACTGAATAACTGAATAACTGTATAACTGAATAACTGAATAACTGAGTAACTGAATAACCGAATAACTGAATAACTGAATAACTGAAGAACTGAATAACAGAATAACTGAATAACTGAATACCTGATTAGCTGAATAACTGAGTAACTGAATAACTGGACAGCTGGATAAATGGGTAATTGGATAACTGAATAACGGAATAACTACATAACTGAACAACTGAATAACTGAATAACTGTATAACGGAATACCTGAATATCTGAATAACAGAATAACTGAATAACTGAATAACTGAAAAACTGAATATATGACTAACTGCATAACTGAACACCTGAATAACTGAATTACCGAATAACCGAATAAACGAATAACCGAATATCCGAATAACTGACTAAGTGAATAAGTGAATAACTGAATAAGTGAATAACTGAATAACTGAGTAACTGAATAACTGAGTAACTGAATAACTGAATAACTGAATAACCGTGTAACAGAATATGTGAATAACTGAGTAACTGAGTAACTGAATCACTGAATAACTGAATAACCGAATATCTAAATAACTGAATAACAGAATAACCGAATAACCGAATAACTGAATAACTGAATAACTGAATATCTGAATAACTGAATAACTGAATAACTGAATAACCGAATAACTGAATAACTGAATAACTGAATAACTGAATAACTGAATAACTGAATAATTGAATAACTGAATAAGTGGACAACTGAATAACAGAATAACTGAGTAACTGAGTAACTGAATAACTGAATAACTGAATAACTGAATAACTGAATAGCTGAATCACTGATGAACTGAATAACCGAATAACTGAATAACTGAATAACTGAAGAACTGAATAACCGAATAACTGAACAACTCAGTAGCTGAATAAATGAACAACTAAAGAACTCAATAACTGAAGAATTGAATAACTGAACAACTCAGGAACTGAATAATTGAATAGCTGAGTAATGAATAACTGAGTAACTGAATAACTGAAGCACTGAAGCACTGAATAAATGAATAACTGAATAACTGTATAACGGAATACCTGAATAACTGAATATCTGAATAACTGAATAACTGGACAGATGGATAAATGGGTAACTGGATAACTGAATAACGGAATAACTACATAACTGAATAACTGAACAACTGAATATCTGTACAACTGAATAAGAGAATAACTGAGTAACTGAATAACTGAATAACTGAATAACTGAATAACTGAATAACTGAATAACTGAATAACTGAATAACTGAATAACTGAATAACTGAATAATTGAATAACAGAATAACTGAATAACTGAATAACTGAAAAACTGAATAACTGAATAACTGGACAACTGTGTAACTGAGTAACTGAATATCTGAATAACTGAATAACTGAATAACTGAAAAACTGGATAAATGAATCACTGAAGAACTGAGTAACTGAATAACTGAATAACTGAATGACTGAAGAACTGAATAACTGAATAACTGAATAACTGAATAACTGAATAACTGAATAACTGAGTAACTGAATAACTGAATAACTGGATAAATGAATATCTGAATAACTGAAAAACTGTATAACTGTGTAATTGAATAACTCAATAACTGAATTACTGAATAAATGAATAACTGAATGTATGACTAACTGAATAAGTGAATAACTGAATAACTGAATAACTGAATAACTGAATAACTGAATAACTGAATAACTGAATAACTGAATAACTGAATAACTGAATAATTGTATAACAGAATAACTGAATAATCGAATAACTGTATAACTGAATACCTGAATAACTGAATAACTGAGTAACTGAATAACAGAGTAACTGCATAATTGACTAACTGAGTAACTGAATCACTGAATAACTGAATAACTGAATAACCGAATAACTGAATAACTGAATAACAGAATAACCGAATAACCGAATAAACGAATAGCCGAATATCCGAGTAACTGACTAAGTGAATAAGTGAATAACTGAATAAGTGAATAACTGAATAACTGAGTAACTGAATAACTGAATAACCGAGTAACAGAATATGTGAATAACTGAGTAACTGAGTAACTGAATCACTGAATAACTGAATAACCGAATATCTAAATAACTGAATAACAGAATAACCGAATAACCGAATAACTGAATAACTGAATAACTGAATAATTGAATAACTGAATATCTGAATAACTGAATAACTGAATAACTGAATAACCGAATAACTGAATAACTAAATAACTGAATAACTGCATAACCGAGTAACTGAATAGCTGAATAACTGAATAAGTGGACAAGTGTATAACAGAATAACTGTGTAACTGAGTAACTGAATATCTGAATAACTGAATAACTGAATAACTGAAAAACTGGATAAATGAATCACTGAAGAACTGAATAGCTGAATAACTGAATAACTGAATGACTGAAGAACTGAATAACTGAATAACTGAATAACTGAATAACTGAATAACTGAATAACTGAATAACTGAATGTCTGAATAACTGAATAGCTAAATAATTGAATAACAGAATAACTGAATAACTGAATAACTGAATAACTGAATAACTGAATAACTGAATAACTGAATAACTGAATAACTGAATAACTGAATAACTGAATAACTGAATAACTGAATAACTGAATAACTGAACAGCTGAATAATTGAATAACTGAATAACTGAATAACTGAATAACTAAATAACTGAATAACTGAATAACTGAATAACTGAATAACTGAATAACTGAATAACTGGATAACTGAATAACTGAATAACTGAATAAATGAATAACTGAATAACTGAATACCAGTATTACTGAATAACTGAATAACTGAATAACTGAAAAACTGAAACACTGAAGAGCTGAATATCTGAATAACTGAAAAACTGGATAACTGACGAAATGGATAAACGAATAACTGAACAACTGAATAACTGAGTAACTGAATAACTGAATAACTGAATAACTGAATAACTGAATAACTGAATAAGTGAATAACTGTATACGATAATAACTGAATAACTGAATAACTGAATAACTGAACAACTGAATAAGTGAATAACTGTATACGATAATAACTGAATAACTGAATAACTGAATAACTGAACAACTGAATAAGAGAATAACTGAATAACTGAATAACTGAGTAACTGAATAAGTGAATAAGTGAATAACTGAGAACTGAATAACTGAATAACTGAAGAACTGAATTGATGATAACTGAATAACTGAATA